>BSYO01000002.1:18130667-18183118 GCA_033239525.1 Nepenthes gracilis
TTGATATATGTACTTTTTCCCTCGATAGAAATTCTTGTGTCATGTCCAAAATTTTGATCTCCTAATTAATACTTAACCAATTATTAATTATCCAATTAGTAACCTAATTAACCATTCAATTAAATGTGAATATAAATTTCATATCGATACCTCAACTGATCACGATAAAATAAATTAAATTATATATATAGTACCTAAATAAGTGTTACGTCTCATGTGGGTCCGACACCAAATCAACCATAACATTGAATCCTATGTAAAGAGTTATAACTGTCATCAATAATCAGAGTATACAAATTTGTAAAAAAATAAACCATAAAACAACCATTTAATTACTACTGACAATCCAAACCAACATTCATCTAACATACACATACATCATTAGAATAATTCAGAACATTGTTGAAACTGTCCAAAACTATACTTAACTAAAGTACATCATTTATTCACATTCTAAAGTTATCTGAAAAATAAATACAATATATTAAAGCTATCTAAATCTATGAAACGACATTAAAATCCCATAACTTCTAATCTAAACTATTCATAGTAGCTCATTCTTCAATCATATTCGCCTGAGAAATAACTGAGCCTCTCATCGGAAAGGATTAGTAAAATAATAGTAAGGTGTGAGTCAAAAATTCATTAAGGCATATAATTAATCAAATGATCATATACAATTTACATTTAAAACATATCGGAATGATCAATGTATCAGATTTCAATGGTATGCCATAAAATTTCATAATAATCTACAAAAATTAGTTTACGTAGGATTTCCAAATTTGTCTTATCATATTCTTATTTATTCCTTTTCACCAAAACATGATAAAATCATATTTTTTTAGGGACTAAGGGCCAATAGGCCTTACCGACTAAAGTAGCAGATAATCAAAACCCGTATTATATTTATTTTCATACAATTAAATACCATATGTTATTATTTAAAACCTATAAGTCGGCCGTTACACATATAACTCTATAGATTGTGCTGAATACTACTTCTCACTAGTAAATGATAAGTTCAAACTTCAATATATCACTATAATATATTAAGATATAACATAATATATTACCCGTTGAAATTTAATCATAATATAATACATATTTTTAGGAAAACTTTACACTTTTCTTCATATTTTTTAATTTTTTAATTTTTGGAGAAAATAATTATAATTCTTGACAAAATTATAGAGTTTACCTTTAAAATTTTATAATTTCATATTATATAGAACTTATAATTTCAGTATAAATCAAGCTATGATGAATTTTTAGCACATGAAATGTTAATTTAGCATATAGTATAGATAAAATTCAGTAATACAAAAATTCAGTAAATATCCAGCTTGTTCAACAAAAATACAGAAAAACTACATGGATTTTAGTGTGGGCTTCAGCCCAAATGCTGATCCGGCCCAAGCCGTTGAGCCGGCTCACGAGCCGCCAAGCCGCGAGCCACGAACGCTTGTCTAAAGCCGATTTCGAGCCGTAGGGTTTTGTTGCCCTCTTTGTCTTCCTCGATCGTTTCATCACCTTTTGCCGTTTTACTCAGTTAATTGTTGAAACATTAGTGATCCATTAAGTAGTGATAACTCTCCCATTAAGTCAATTAATCAATTTTGGCCGGTTTGAGTATGAAATGCTCGGTTGAGGCGTGTGATGGTTTCGCCTATAAATTGAGCATTCTGTCTTTATCCCTAGCATCCAACTCAAGCAATACACCATCTAAACGAGTGAAGGAGTGTCCAGAAGTATGGAGCCGGTCCGAATCGAACGTCCGAAAATAGAACACCAAATGGCCGGAGGTATATTGATCGATTTTAAATTCTATTTTTGTGGTTGTTTTAGCCACATAAATTTTTAATATTTGGTATCAGAGCCAGGTTTCAACTCTGCCTTTGTTGTTCTGTGTTTTTTTGATTTTTTTTTTTTAAATTGAATAAACCTAAAGTCTTCATTTTTTTGAAGATTCGGTTCAAACGAGCACTGAAAATCGATGAAAAATTTAAATTTTTGAAATTTCCATATATTTTTCATCATTTATGGTGTTCATATGGTGCTGTTTGAATCAGGTCTGGAATTCGGGTCGAGTCGTTCATTGTTGGGTTTGGGCGAAACCGACGAAGGAAGACGACGACTTGAACGGCGTCGTTTTCTGTTTCGGCAGTAATAAACGTCATCGTTTCTGGCTTCGGTTTTGGGTTTCTGAACGACGTTGTTTCGTTGGAAAGCATTCGGTATTCAAACGACGTCGTTTTGCTACAATTTTATTAAAAAAAAAGAAAATTTTATATATCGATTTTTGGGCCGATTTCGTTCTCGGCCCAATACTGTTTCGGACGCGGCCCATGAGATCCTGGCCCGTTACTGTAGAAAAACGGAAATTAAAATGCGGACGCGGCGGACGTGTTTCGAACTCGGGACGCAGAGGAAAAAGGAGCGGCTTCTGCCGCTTGCGCTGCTGAGCGCCATGCATTTTTTTCCGCATTTAAATTGCTTATATACGTTTATTCTGTGTATATATATATATTATTTATATACATATATATTTATATATATATAATTATATTATTATATATAATGTGTAAAATATAATATCCAGAATATAATTATATATATGTATAAATAATATCTTGTGATTAAAATAATTTAATTAATTGAGGATTAGCCACAGCACCCTTAATTAATTAAATTATTTTTTTATTATCACGTGAGATACAAAGACATAAATTGTGGTAATTATTTTTGATATAATAAAATTTATCCCACAGAAAATTTTATTATATTAAAATTAATTAATCAGGATAAAATATCAAATTATTTTTCTTAATTTACCCACAGGGATTAAGAAAGGAATATAATTTGATAGTTTTATCACTTTTTGGACATGAATCTACTTAAATTAAGAATTTGACCCACATGTAATTTTTATGTCTATTGATTCATGATGTACGTTTTACATTGGTAAAACATAATTTTATAATTTGTTAGCCTTATTTTTGGATGTTAAGCATGTATTTATTTTTATGCAACTATTCAATTTGTAAATATTTCCGATATTAGATGTGAAATTCCCGAACTTAAGGGTGACAACACTCCTCGAGATCAATCTGGTGTTGAACAACAAATCATTGTCATTCCACAAAATACTGATTCTATTCCAATTGACCATAAAATTCAGGATTTATCTGAAATAGTTGTATAACATACTCCTATTGAGGATGATAATACAATATTAAGAAGGTCTTCTAAAATGAGAAAGTCAGCAATCCCTAGTGATTATGTTGTATATCTTGAAGAGTCTGACTATAATGTGGGAGCTGAAAATGATTCTGAAATATTTTCACAAGCTATGAGTTGTAATAAATCACAATTATGGTACAATGCCATAAAAGAATAGATGAGTTCCATGAGTAACAATAAAGTCTGGAATCTTATTGTATTGCCTAAAGGGGCGAAAGTCATATGGTGTAAATAGATTTTCAAAATAAAGAAGACTCATTAGGCAATATCGAAAGATATAAGGTAAGACTCGTTGCTAAGGGATACACTCAGAAAGAAGGAATTGATTACAAGGAGACTTTTTCTCCTGTATCTAAAAAGAGCTCTCTTCGTATAATTTTGGCATTGGTTGCTTATTTTGATATGGGATTACAACAAATGGATGTGAAAACAACATTTTTAAATGGTGATCTAGGGAAGAGGTTTACATGAAACAATTAGAAGGATTCTCCTCTAGTGATGGTGAGTAATTGGTATGCAAATTAAAGAAGTCAATATATGGATTGAAACAAGCATCCCGTCAATGGTATTTGAAATTTGATGAAATTATCTCTTCATTCGATTTTGAAGAAAGTATTTTGGATCAATGTATATACCAGAAGGTCAGTGGGAGCAAGACTTGTTTCCTTGCCTTATATGTGGATGATATTTTACTTGCATCCAATGATAAAGGGTTGTTGTATGAGGTGAAACAATTTCTCTCTAAAAATTTTAAAATGAAGGATATGGGTGATGTATCTTATGTCATTGGCATAAAGATACATCGAGACAGACCGCGTTGTGTTCTTAATTTGTCTCAAGAGACCTATATCAATAAGTTTTAGAGAGATTTCGAATGAAAGATTGTTCACCGAGTGTAGCACCCATTATGAAGAGTGATAAGCTCAATTTGAGCCAATGCCCGAAAAACGATTTGGAACGGGAATAGATCAAGAACATTCCATATGCTTCTATTGTTGGAAGTTTGATGTATGCTCAGGTATGTACAAGACCTGACATAGCATTTGCAGTTGGAATGTTGGGAAGATTTCAGAGTAATCCAGGAATCGAACACTAGAAAGTTGCCAAGAAAGTCATGAGGTATCTTCAAGGTACCAAAGATTTCATACTTACATATAGACGAACCGATAATCTGGAAATTTTGGGCTACTCCGATTCAGACTTCGCTGGATGTATTGATTCACGTAAATCAACATCCGGTTATATATTTTTGTTTGCCGGTGGAGCTGTATCTTAACGGAGTGCAAAGCAAACTTTGATTGTTACTTCTACTATGGATGCTGAGTTCGTTGCTTGTTTCTAGGCTACAAAGCATGGTATATGGATGAGAAATTTCATGTCTAGGCTTAGAGTGGTTGATTCCATCTCAAGGCCCTTAAGGATATTTTACGATAATTCAGCTGCAATTTTTTTGGCTAAAAATAACAAAAGTAGCTGTCGAAGTAAACACATCGACATTCAGTTTTTAGCCATAAAGGAGCTCATTAAAGGAAAGGAAATTTCTATTGAGTATATCAGCACTGAATTGATGATCGCTGATCCTTTGACTAAAGGCATGCCACCATTAAGATTCAAGGATCTTGTAACTGAAATGGGATTGAGTTCCATTTTGTAATTTTCATTGTATGGATAATGATATTGTAAATTCCTATTTTATTGTTGTGATATTTCTCAAAATTGTGTACACATTAATTAATTTGAGAATATCATTAAGTTGAACAAAGAATAAATATATGGTTTATTCATAAAGTAAAGTTACCGAATGACTTGAGAAATTAATATATTGTAATACATGGAAGATATTACTCATTATTAGATGACTTATCGCCATAATTCATATATTTATTTCTTAAAGTTTGAAAAATTGATGATTTTAGTTATCACATCAAGTTAATATGGACCAAATGGGAGAATGTGAGCTTCAGCCCAAATGCTGATCCGACCCAATCCGTTGAGCCGGCCTTGAGCCGGCCCACGAGCCGCTAAGCCGCGAGCCACGAACGCTTGTCTGAAGCCGATTTCGAGCCGTAAGGTTTCGTTGCCCTCTTCGTCTTCCTCGATCGTTTCATCACCTTTTGCCGTTTTACTCAGTTAATTGCTGAAGTATTAGTGGTCCATTAAGTAGTGATAACTCTCACATTAAATCAATTAATCAATTTTGGCCGGTTTGAGTACGAAACGCTCGGTTGAGGCGTGTGATGGTTTCGCCTATAAATTGAGCATTCTGGCTTTGTCCCTGGTATCCAACTCAAGCAATACACCATCTAAACGAGTGAAGGAGTGTCCAGAAGCACGGAGCCGATCCGAATCGAACGTCTGAAAACAGAACACCAAATGGTCGGAGGTATATTAATCGATTTTAAATTCCGCTTTTGTTGTTGTTTTAGCCACATAAATTTCTAACATTTAGAACATGAAGAACATAAATTTATCAATTTCTTAAACATACCATATTATTGTACATGAAATTAAGCATGATAGTGAAAAAAATTTAGCAAAAATATAGAAAATTAGCAACTTAAAAATTATTTTCTGCAATTCCAGTTCTTACGATACACATGTAGAGCCTAGTTTGCCAAAATTATAAACATGCAAGCCTATATTTTACGTTCAGAACAAACATTAGTAAGAGGTATGAAGTTTACCAATTATGAGGTAATTAAATCATGAATTTGACACATGCATGGAAAAGATTATAAAAATCAACATATATATGTACATTATATAATAAATGTAGGCATGAATTTCATGCATTCTTTTTACAACAAAATAAAAAGAATTATACATACATGTTAAATAATATGACAATAATTTTGAAAAGCATGACATGAATGAGCAATGAAGCAAGAATTACTCAATAAATTCAACAAAGAATAGCTACAAGAGAAGAAAAGTTCATAATGCATTTACCTTAATTTTTACTAAATTTTAGCTTTGATCAACTTAACTTGGAGTTCATTGGTCTTCTCTCTATCCCTCTCTCTCTTCTTCTCGTTTATTTCTTTCTCCTCTCTTGAAAATTCTAAAAAAATAATATAAAGTGACACTTGAGCTTTACTCAGGCACGCGTCAGGCACCATGCTACTAGACTGTAGTGCTCAAGTGCTGCTCGGGCATGTCTCAAGTGCATAACTACTACCATCAAGTGCTTGAGTATTTGTTGGAAGTGCCTTAGGCGCTGACTCCATGACTTTTTGCGCTCATGCATTGAGTCCTCCGATCAAATTTTAATTTTTTTAACCTAATTGTTATATTATTTGATTTCAATTTTAATTATATTATTTTAGTCAATTAAGATTATTATAAATTAAGGATCGGGCCTTACACTTTGTATTTGACATCTCCAAGTGAAAGTTTCATACCTTTTTCTTTAGTTAAGAAACGTTTTTATAATATGTAATATAGAAACTGAAAAAGCACGTTTTGTGCTAACGTGAATAATCACGTTTCGATCCCGAAAAATATAGAGGAAGCAAAAAACAAATAAATATCCAATACACGTAAATGATATTTAATTCTAGATGTTAATGATATAACAAGCATGCATGAAATAAATAATTATGAGCAATAAAGATAAAGACACGATTTTTGGTGATGAAGTAAAAACTCGATACCCACAGTAATCGAGAAAAATACTCCGGGCTTCAACGGCCAGGGAAGAATTGCACTATGAAAATCAAATTACAAACCGGGTGGTAACGACGCGCTAACCTAGCCGACTTACTCCCGTCACGTAATCCCTACCAAAGAACTCCTTGGATTTGCCCGCGGCAACGAAACCGAACACCTTCTGGTCTTCACGTCAATCTTCCCTCTCATGCCACTTGAATAGCCAACCACGATCGGATTTCCTTCTTCACGAACCAACGTCTCCAACGATGGTAGAAGGATGGGAAATGTTAAATGGAAAAGAAAAAGTGATAAGAAAACTCTTTAGAATATGGAGTTCAAAGTTATAACATTTGGTTTTCTCAAGAGAAGCTAAATCAATCAAGCACAAAAGGCTTTCTTCTCAAGTTTAATAGCTCTTCAAGGTATCAAAAGAGGCTTTGGCGTGCTTAGGGTTTCAAAAATGTAAGGTGTGTATTTATAGAGGGCGCAAAAACACGTTTAAAATTTTTGCCCGTTGCACTGCCGCTCGAGCGGCAAGAGGGCGCGCAGCGAGCGGGCACCCTACTGGATTTTCGGCTCGAGCGGATCTCAAGCGCCTGGCAAGCCGGAACCTTTTGGATTTTAGGCTCGAGCGGGAATCGAGCGAGTGGCGAGCGGGAAGGGTTTGGACGGGCTCGAGCGACTGGAGGGCGGACAGAACAGACTTTAAACCGACAACCCACAACCCGACATTGATACAATAATACATGTAGTCACGGAATATGCCAATTAGATAAATGTCTCTAACAGAAACTTTTTTGGTTGTATTTTTATAAGAATTATCATAAAAAATTAAATAAAATTAATATATTTAGATATTCTAATATATCAGACAAATTTAAAGAGTGCACCCATTTCATATGTAGTAAAAGATAGTGGCTTCATCCCCGTCTATAAAAGAAAATATATAGATGACCTTACTTATGGGTTTAAATAGTACTAATATGATCTAAGGTTATCAGGAGTAGGAATAATCCTTTCTTATGATAGTCTTTCGGTCTTTGGTTCTACAATATATATGTATTTTATATTTTTAATATGTTTTACTTACATTGTTTTAGATATTTAAGATTTTGATTGAGATTTGCAGGTTTTACTTACAGTTGGGTTTCAATTAGTTTCATATATTTAGAACTTTTTGACTTTCAATTTGGATTATACTTTTGAATACGATAGTATATTTAAACTTTAATTGATACGATATTTTGGGGATTTGGATTTTGGTTTTTTATAGGTTTTCATTTACATTTTAATTTCTTTCGTTGTATTTATGGTTGCATTAGTTTAATATATATATATATTATATACTAATATTTGTTAAGTATTTGGCCTACATTTTTATTATTTCTTATTCCTTTATATTAAAGGGGTACGGATGTCTTGTAAAAATCTTAAACCCGGATTGATTGAAGTCTCATTCTTATTAGTGAGCATCAGTTTTGTATTAGGATTCTATTCATATTCGATATATTTTGATATTGTTTGAAGCGGTAGATAGAATGATAATAATATATTATATTGTTGAAAATGCAATGTTCAAATTATTCGATTATTTAGATATTTGTGGCATTTGGTTTGTTATGTATTTGTGATTTTGTCTGTGTTGCAAGTTGCTACTTTTTCTTACAATACTTTGGAATAAGTTGTAATTATTTAATTATTCGAATGGGTTATCTATAGAAAGATCTTGTGAATAAATAACGTTATTATTATTTATTATTCTTATTATGGTCGGATTGTTTAATAAGTCATCAGGTTACGTCTGAATTTAAATTTTTACTTTGGTTATTGTTTTACATTTATTAGCATTGAATTTTATATGTCATAATTATTCTAAAATATTATTAGGAGGTGAAATTATAAATGAGGAATTCTATAATAAATATCTAAAATATTTTTACTATCGTGATAAAAGTACAAATATTTAAAACTTTTAACTCTGTAAAAAATATAAATATTAGAAATTATGCATCCCTGGATCCGGTGATGGGCCCATCACTAGCTTTTTACCCTTAAAAATATACAAATATAAATCAAATAACAAAATAGGATTCTCACTAAAGATTTGTATAGAATATCAATATGTAAGGATAAATGTATGAGTTGTATAAATTTTCTCCTAAAATATTTTTGTATATGAATATAATATTTTAAAAATATTTTTATCTAGTGAACAATAAATCAAAATCTTTAAACTATTGGTAAAACAAATAAAATTTTAAAACCTTCAATAAAAATTATATGCATATAATGATATTCAATATAAGGGTGTGAAGGGTTACATGCATATATAATAAAACAAATATCTTAAACGAAATTGAAGGATTTCAAAATAAATTAAATAATGGGTTTGAAAATATTTATTTTAAATATTTAATCTAATAAATTATATTCTAAAAAGTTTTGAAATCTATTTTATTCTCTTTTTCTCTCTTCCTCTTTCTCTTCCTTCTCTTTTCCTCTCTTTTTTCTCTTTTTTAATGCAAAATGACTAAAATAGCACACAAGTAACCTTATAAAATACAATTGACATACGATTGTCAAATTAGCATGTACCATGTGCCACTCCAAAACCTAATATTTTGTCCAATCCATGTATAAACGTGGTAATGGGTACACATTAGATGTCACTAATTTTAGCCAAAAGACATATAAATGTCTCTTAAGGGCATATCAGGTGCACCTCAAACACGTATGAGTGTGGAACAAATGCCTATTAGGCACCAAGCCTAATTCCAAATAATTTGATATTTTTTAAAATTTTAATAATATATTTATTTTTTTAAACTGATTAAAAATTATATTAATAACGTTATAAATTATAAATAAAAATCAAACATCACAACTAAATGAACTAGCTAATAAAAAGCTAACAAATCCATTGAAAGACCTCCAACTCTATAACCCAAGCCAACCATACGGCTATGTAAAAATAGGCCTCCAAAAACCTTCATTTAATATAAAAAATAAAATATAAAGAGTAAGTCGAATGTCCAATAAATAATCTATAATCGAAGCCAAAATAATATTGATTATTATTCGGGTGTCTTTTGACATTTTTAAAGCACTTGGCTAGGTTACCTTTTGTCAAGGACATTGACTTTGCCATTGAATTGATGCCAGCAACTGCCCTTAAATAGAAGGCCATGTGTCAAATGGATTCAGCTGAGTTGTGGGGGTTTAAGGAGCAGTTGCATGAATTATTAGACAATGGTTTCATTCAACCTATTGTGTCACCTTGGGTGCACTAATTTTACTTGTCCAGAAAATGGATGGGACAATGTGTACGAGCATTGACTATCTGGCTTAACAAGATAATGATAAAAAATAAGTATTTGTTATTTACGATCGATGACTCATCTGATCAGCACTAAAATGCCTAAATCTTTTTGAAAATTGATTTGAGATTGTGTTATTATCAGCATAGATTCTGAAAGAATGATATTCCTAAGACATTATTTTGATCTCACTATGGGTATCATGAATTCATTGTTATACCCTTTACATTGACCAACACGCCTACAAATTTTACAAATTTAATGAACTGGATATTTTAATCATGTCTAGACAATTTTGTAGTTGTTTATCGATGATATTTTGGTCTATTTTAAAAGTAATTCGAAACATGAGAAGAAAACGTTTATTAAGCTAAAGAAATGTGAGTTTTGATTCTAAGAAATATCATTCCTCACTCACTAATATCAGAAGCTAGTATTTATATTAATCCAGCCAAGATTGAAGCATTAACTAGTTGGGCTAGACCAACTAGTCTAACTAAGATCAAAAGTTTTCTTGGACTTACGAGACACTATCAACAGTTCATGGAGGGTTTCTCATGCATCACCATGCCCTTGATCAAAAGTATTATTTTGTCTGGATGGATGAATGCGAGCAAAAATTTTAAGAATTCAAGAAGAAGCTCACATCAACCCAGATTCTTACTATTTCTAATTGGAGTGGTGGTTTTGTTGTATATTATAATGCATCACTTTAATGTAGCACAACAAAATGATTATATATGGTTCAAGATAGTTGAAGACGTATGAGCAGATGTATCTGGCGCACGATCTTAAGTTTGTAGCAATCGTGTTTGTGCTTAAGATGTAGAGGTACTATCTTTTGGATTAGAAGTGCATCATCTACTCATATAATAAGAATACAAAATACCTATTTTTTCAAAAGAAGCTGAATATGCGTCAAAGGAAATGTATGAATCTACTTAAGGATTGACTGTGAGATTTTGTATCAATTAGGCAAAGCAAATACTATGGCTGAAGTTAATAGTTAGAAGTCTGTTGAACTCATTGCTCACCTCATGATGAAGTAGTGACGGATGCTTAGAAGATGCCTTGAATTGTGATATTCAACTGCACCAGAAGACCTTTCAGATGATGATATCCTTTTTCTAGGTGTAGCCCATGCTCTTGGAAAAAATTCAAGAAGCTCGGGTGTGGATCTTTTCTTGGTGGACATTATTGAGATTTTCCCTAGTAAAGCCTATGTGGAGTATAATATTTGCAATGATGGAGTCCTTACTTTCAAAGGCCGGACCAATGTCTCTTGCATTAGTGATTTTAAGAAGGAGATGTTGGAGGAAACAAATCACTCATGGTTTACAATTTATCTAGGAAGTACTAAGATATATTGCGACTTGTTTAGGTCATTCTAGTAGATGGGCAAGAAGCAGGGATTGCAGATTTTGTATTGTTATGCTTGATGTGCCAACAGGTGAAGACTAAACACCAAAGGCTAGTTGGAGGATTACAACCTATGTCAAGTATTAGTTAGAAGTGAAAGCTTATCTTGATAGATTTTGCGGTAAGATTACCAATGACTATTTGAGGTAGTGATGCTATATGAGTGATTATTGATCAATTAAATAAGTCAGCTTATATGAGTGATTATTGATTTAGTAAGCCACTCTTTTATAAGCAATCTTTTGACCTTATGATTTTTTTTTCCTATTGAAAAACCATCGCTAACCCATTTTCTTTTGACATCATGATCATTTGTTGTTAATCGGGTTGGATAAATCATCCCCGTTTTGCTTAAATTTGAAATTTTCATAATTGCTCTGTTTTTTGTTATCAAATTTAAAATTTGTTTCAATTGTACCTTAATCTGTATTATTCGGGCCCAATATTTATCAAATCTTGTACAAAATAAGCTAATATGCAAGTTAAATGAGTAAAAATATCAAATTAAAGCTTAAATCAGAATTTTAAATGCTATTGCATCGTGGCATTTGAGTGTTGTATAAATTGCATTCGAATGCTAATCTTCATGGTTGAGTAGTGCTTGGGTGACATTCTAATTTTCTAGTTAAGCACCATTTAAATGGCATTCCAACACCAGTCAAATGCTAAAAGAAATGGCTATTTTCTATGATCTAATCTATTCAAATGGCATTAATCTATTCCAGAGAAGATCAACATCACAGTGTCATGATGTTTCTTTTTTCCGGTTTACTCGATTCATGCATATTATCCATACTTCATTGATATAATATTGTTAGTATTTTGTAAATAAGTTACAAGATTGTATGAAAATATTAAGATTGGGCTTCAATAAACCTTAATATAATTTAAATTTGTCAATTACTAATTCTAAATCCGGTCGTTTGAGGTCTATTGATTTTTATGGAAGGAAACCTATTAGCCATGTAACCATTATATTGAGAAATCTTTGGATATTAGGTGAGGGGCATTAGATTGGGACATGGATGGGCCACAATTTTCAAAGATTTTTTGGACTACTGGATTATTGAGGAGAAGTCTCGAAGTAGCGGGAATGACTATATATACACCTCAGACATTGGGTAATATTATGTGACTTATATAGCCAAATGAAGCATCAATACGTTGTTTTTTGTTGCACAATTGAGGAAAAATAAGTTTCAACGAGATATCCTCGATATTCTTGTTAATAGTTATTATGACCTCTTTTACGTTGGGATTCCAATGAATCCTTGATTGTTGATATCACGTGATGATTCATTAGATCAGATTATTTCAAAATAATCTATTGGGATTGAGTTCTTTTTGAGCCATTATGATTTTTTAAAAATTATTGATATACATTGTATATTCTATGTCTTGATTATTGTGCTTTGAGCAACTTATTGTGCTTTGTACATCCAAAACTCTCGAGATCCGATGCTTTAATGTTGCTGCAGACACAAATGTTAAGAAGCCTTGGCATCCATTTTAAAGTAATTGTCAAATGCTCAAATAAGAGACCTTGGGTATAGCATCATAGTACCCAATATTGCCAAACTCAAATGGTGAAATGCCAAGAATAGAGAAGCATACCACCTTTTGAAAACAATCCGTACTAGCACAGTGCACGACCAACCAATCCACGCTTAGGATAACATCATAATCAACTATTTCCAATGAAATCAAGTCAATAGGCAACTGATGCTCAGCTACTCTCATAAGGCATCAAGGATATATAACATTGATTGACACACTATCACTCAATGGGGTAAACAACATAAGCTCAAAATCCAACGGTCGAGAATTAAACTCTAGACACGGAATAAACTATGGGGCTTCAAATAAATAAGTAGACCTTGAATCAAATGTCACGTGGACAGAAGAATAAGATATCTAAAGAATACATTTAATGACTACAAAGAACCACTGTATCAAGTTGGAAAATAGCATACACCCTTCCTTGGACTTGGTTACTCTAAGGTGGGGCCGCAATTCTCTTTGGTGCCTTGTAGTCATAGGAGATGTGATTAGATTTGGCACAGTTATAGCATAACTTCGACCATGGTTAGTTGATTAGTGTCTTTAGTTATGGTTGCACCATAGTTGTTGTCAACTTCTTCGTGCGATAATCCCTTTCCATATGATCAAGCTTGCTATAGTTAAAACAAGCCCTTATTTTCTTGTCATCATTGTTCTATGAGGGTTGGGAAACACTACCCAGATTTGACACAACAATAGAAGTCTTCCTCCTCAGCTCCTGTTCCGAAAGGAGAGAATGCCTCAAAATGGCTCCATAATCTACTAGCTCGAGTGGAGCATGCATCTTTTGGATATAACCTTTCAAGCCTTACAAAAAGGCCTAGCCTTCCACTCTTCCTCCACCATTGGATACAGTGCACAGTGAGAATATTCAGTAACTTGGCCTCATATTATGCCACAAACAACGAGAGAAATTCAGTCATCTTCCCTTGCCACATGATAGAAGGAAAGTATGTCTCGTTAAACATGCGAAAAACTTCACCCTCAAAAATGTTTCGATACCAAAACTTAGCTTCTACTTTTTCATTTGCCACCGATGTTCAGTCTAATGACCAAACTAGAAGGTAGCAAAACACACTATCCTCAAGGGGATAGTCAATAAGATTGAGGGATTTCTCTAATCTATATAGCCAATGTTCAACCTTGGGACAATAGGGTTTGCCAATAAATTCTGGTACCCTCTAATATCTAAAATCATGATAAAAGTTATGCCTACCAACAAGATTCCCCCGGCATTTGAAATCCTATTGCTCGATTCACCAATCCCGCCATTTGATACAGAGCAATGCTTACATCAGTCATCCCCTCTACACCCTTAGATTGATGAGGTGTCCTTTCAGTAACACTAATGCTTCCTTGGTCTAATATGGTCACAACCTATATAAACTAGGGAAAGAGACTTAGCATTATAACAACACCTGAATCCTTTATGCACCAAATGACTCACCTAGACTCTAGAGTCTCTCATCTAAGATTGTGTCCAAAAATATACTTAAACTGTGACCAGTTGCCAAAATCACAACGCATAATAAACCAAAATAATGATAAATATATTTATGAACCACAATACACCTTCAAATGATGCAAAAACATCTTACAAAACCTGTCTAAGGCTTTACTTGATAAAATCCATAAGTACAACAAAAAATTATTAATGACAATGTTATTAAATAAACTAGCTAATAAAAGTTAATAAATTTCCTTGGAAAACCTCCAATTCTAAAACCTAAGATAGTCACACTACCCCACAAAAATAAACCTTCAAAAATCTACTTCTAATATGAAAAAATAAAAATATGAAAAATAATTTAAATACTTAACAAGTAATCTATAATCAAAATCAAAGATAATAGATATCAACAACAATCTCGAGAACCTTCAAAACAATTGGTCCAGAAAATCTATAACAATTACAGCCTGCCCATGTTCCAACCTAAAATCCCATGCCTGATATCTAATAATATCTCAATATGATGATCACATGGCTAATAAGAATCTATTTACACAAGGCAATAGACCTAAAAAAGATTGGATGTAGAATCAATATTCAAAAAATATAAATTATATTAAAGCACCCTGAAGCCTATATATATCTCGATATATAAGCATTTTCATATACTCTCGTCAACTATTCACAAAAATGCCAACAAAACATTAGATCAATCAAATATGGACAAAAGACAAGAATCAAGAAAGTCAGAAAGAATAAATATCAAAAATGAAAATAAATACTCTGATCAGATAATAATTTCATATTTTATAATCCTTAAATAACCTGGCCTTACAATAATATTTTTAAAACTCTAAATTAAAAATATAACTTTAAAATTGAAACTACTAACTTTGAAAAGTAGCTTGAATGTCATAGTTCGAAACTCAAGCACAATCATTTAATCTCAATTTAACCACTATAATCAATATGAAAACATAAATTTGATATTTGATTCAATTGGATTGCAAAAATAACCCTCTCTTCTGGTGCTCGACCAAGCATTCAAGCACCATTCAAATGGTGCTCGATGAGAATATCAGCGTTTGAATGCCACCCGAGCACAACTCAATCGGGAAGATCAGCATTCGAATACGGTTCAAATGGCACCAATCACTTTGATTTGTTAGCATCCAAAGTCACCATTTAAGCTTTAATGTGATAATTTTACTCATCTAACTTGCATATTAACTTATTATATAAATGCTTTCATCAATTATAGGCCTAAATAACATGGATTAATGCACAGTCGAAGCAAATTTCAGATTTGACAATAAAAACATAGCAAATCTGGAAATCCCAAATTTTAGAACAAGGATGATTTGATCAATCCCAGTCGACACCAAATGATCATGACATCAAGCAACATGGTTGGAAATGATTTTTTAACAAGAAAAATATTGAAAGGTTATAAAATTACTTACAAATGAGTAACTTGGAACTTGAGACTTTTCAATGTCATGAGGCTCAATTTCACTCCTCCAACTCAAACCAACCCAAGAATTTTTTTTTTTATATACATTTCAAGATAAACAAAGCTCTTGATTTATTAAAAAAAAAAATCTGATGAATTCTGCTACAATTGTGGAAGCTTTCACTTCCAAACGGATCTATTTAGTGAAGAAGGAAGAAAAGTTCTTATGCGAGAAATGCTAAACTTTTCTGGAACTCACACCCTCTTTAATTGTTTTATAATCCATAGAAATTATCAAACACCCAACTTTTAAAATATATATTATGATGTTAGAAATAATTATATTATACAAAAATTTTGAGAATAATTTTATATTTGAAAAAAAATTAAATATTTGAGAAGCGTTGGCCAGCACTTGACCCACATAAGTATCCCACATAAGTATGGCACTTGCGCTTGGGCTAACAAAATAGGCAACTCGTGCATAGATTAGCAAAATGGGCAACACTTATATGTAGCAGAGGCATGCTCATGCATAGACTAATAAAATAAGCATTACTCATGTGTTTTGTTTTAACTTGTGATGGACACCTAACTAACACTTGCGTACTAGTCTAATAATATAAAGAAATTCTTTGATGTTTTAGGCAATATTTCTAAGATCTCGAGAGAAAGACAAAAAAAAGAAGAGAAAAGATGACACAGAATTGAGGAGAGTGGTTTTGGAACAATCTCGTATTAGATCCATGTAATATTCAAATTAAGACAAGTCATCTAAACCTATTATTTTTATTTGTTATTCAAATTTTTTGATTATCTTTTCGATATTTACATGCTTATAATCCATCGATATTTATTTATACTTATATTTAGTATATATGTTAATTTTGCTCTCATTTATATGATTTTAAGACTTGTGCCTACATTTATAAATTTATTATGAAATCATAAAATCTATGATGTTTGACCTTGTATATCATTTCATACAAGTGTTTGACGAAATACTCTATTTTAAACTTGTAAAAATTATTTACTTTTAAAGTTAAAAAAAATTGCATATTTATTATTCGTCATAAATTTTTCATTTTGGCCAAATAAAAACTATTGTAGAAATTAACGGAATATATTCAGACATATTTTAGTATACTATTCATAAACACGATCGTTTTCTTATATTTACAAATTCAAAAAATAGTGTTTGATTTGTCTATAGTAAATAATATTTAGTTGACCTATCTATAAGTATTAAATAGTAGCTTATGGCCAGGGCTATTGGGAAATTATATAACCCAATCTTCGATATTCAATCTTTGTTTGGAGATTATCATCAATCTTTAGTTATTATATTCTTATTTTTTCATATATTCTTACCGATATATCATTATTTTCATCATTTCTACACCTTATTATTATTATCCTCCCTCATATTTTATTCATGTATATCCTCATCTATAAAATATACGTACTTTATTAAGTATTAGGCTCACTCTTATCAAATTATCGTGACTTGTCAGATTAATGGGATATATGTCTTGTATGGTTTTTGGGTTCACAAGAGACTTGAGAGGATTAGTTGTTTAATTGTTTAAATTTAATATCTTGGAATTGTGAACTCTTAGGTTGGATAACTTTGAAAATGTATAATTACACCATTAGCATGTTTTTTGATCGGCGATCCCCTTTATAGTTATATGACATCTTTCGATCTGGATGTTATATATGGATATTAGTAGAAGTTTTTTTTTTTTTTTACATATTTAGATGTAAAATGAATAGGTACTGTGATATTAAGGTCAAATAAAAAGAATTTGGCTAACCCTAAGATTTTACAAATTATATTATATTTATTTAATAGTATTTATTGTAAGATTTACAGGTCAGAATAAGTTTGTTTACATCATAATATTTCTGACTTGGAACGGGGTCATGACAAATTAGTTTCATCCCAAATTTTAGTGCATCCTTATTAGATTAAACAAGAAATATTTTGCCAGCACCATGGATTACCCGAAAATATTTTTAATTTATTTTAACTTGAAAATTTAAGATATTATTAAAATACCCACTAGAATAATTTAGCCACTTACTAAATTGTTACCCAATTAAAAATCATATTTTGGCCTGAGGGATGACGACCTAATACATTATTTCCTTCATTAGTTCTTGGCTGAACTATAATTGCAACCTTACTGTCACGACTCAAAATTTAGTATAATTAATTATTATTTTTGAAATTAAAAATTTTAATTAAATTAAATAAATAATATTACATTTTAAAAATTTAAGTGTGACAAATTAAGTACATAGGATTCGACAAATTAAAACATGTACAGGATCCCATCAGATAACTGTCTCAATAATATAAATATGACATACTCTACAATTATTATAAAAAAGGTGACAATTCAACCATAATTAAATTAATACATAACATAATATTTCAACCACTCCTGAAATATAACTATTGGCCTATATTCGGCTGAACCCAAAATCTAATTATCAAATCAAATATCAATTTAAACCATAATAGAACTAAAACTCACCAAATCAAACAAACAGTTGACAGATCACATCTTTAGTGATGCAACACATCCAAACATTCTACTCTTAAGGGATAAAATATAAACATGAGCTTAAAGCTCAGTAAATATTATATACAAGTAAACGGATTCAATAAATCAGAGGAATGATTAATGAATAAATATCAAAATTAAAAAATAAATATAAATTTAAGTTACCAATACAAAAATCAATTCATCAAATTCAAAACAAATTTCAATATCCAAATCTAACAAAATCCAATATCAAAATATAATAAAATCCAATATCCAAATCTAATAAAATCTAATATCCAAATCCAATAGTAGTCTTGTATTCAAATCAAATATCAAATCTAAATAAATGTCCAATCCAAAAACAGCCCTCTCAGGATATATATATATATATATATATATAAGTGATCCGAATCAATTCCAATAAACAGATGTCTAATCTAAAGTCTAATCCAAGTCTAAATCTAAAGCTCGATCAATTTGTAATCCGATGCAAAAATCCAATAGTCAGATGATTAAATCGTGTGCATAGAAGCCAAGGTAATATCACAACAAATAGTCCAAAGATCTGGATCAAAATATATATTTAAAATCAAACATATGAATTATACTAAAATCCATCTGTAGGCAAGACTGAAAAATCTCAAATTCAAATCCAAAATCGAAATATAAATATCCAAATATATCTAGAAATACAAAATATACACAAAATTTGAATTTTGATTATTTAAAAACTAATTTGAGGAAAGGGTTATTCCTAATTTGATAATTTTATGCCAAATCAAATATAGTTAAGGCCAACATGGTAGGCCACCTATATACTCTATCTCCCATAGGTAATATTATTTACTATGTTTTGTCACCTATGACTTTAAATGTAATTTTTTAAATTATTAGATATATTAAAACATTTGAATATATTATAAAATCCAATCAAATCATCCAAATGGGAGGGCCACTATATCCAAGCCATTCCTACCAGCGAAAAAAATTTTCAATAACAAATCTTCTCGTCGATAATTAATAGAATATCTAATAACAAATCTAAAAGTAGTAACCACAACCCCAACACATGCATGTGAAAATGATGGCCTAATATAAGTTTCATACTCATTTTTACATACATATTGATATAAAAATATATAGTGTATGAAATTTACTCACTTTTTTTTAAAAATGACAAAACCCAAAATATCCACAGAAATATAATAAAACCCTAAAACAATTGATAAAATTATCATGTATGCACAGGAAAAAATAAAAAAGCTAGTTAAAAGTGTACACACAAATTTAAAACCTTCAAATTGAAAAAAAAATATTATCAGATGTGAAATCAGACAAAAATTAGGGTTAGAAAATACTTACAATTGAACTCATACAAAGCAAATTTGTCAAAAGAACGCTTTAAAATTAAAAGTGCACACACAAATTTAAAACCTTAAAATTGTAAATTATATTCAAAAAAGGAATATTGGAAATCAAAGAACCGGAACTAGTAAATCGGGACAAAAATTGAAATGTTGGTTAGAAAATATTTTAAATTTGATAACTCATGACTTAAAGCAAATTTGTAAAAAAAAAGGATTTAAAATGGGTTAGAATGGTCAAAGCGGGTTTTCTCTCTCCTTTGCCACGCACGCCACGAGCCCCTCCTATCTCCTAGCAAGCCCGCTTGATGCATGCTCCCAGTTATATAAGAACCCGTGCGACTCTCTCTTCCTCATTTCCACGCGATTTTAGGGTTTGAGGAGAGAGAGAGGGAGCCGACTTGGAGAGAGAAGAAGGGAGAACGAGACCCGGAGCCTGAATCCAACCTCGAGCCGCTTAAAAAGGTGAAAGCACGCGTCGAGGCTGTTCTCATATCCACTTTCTCTCTTCGATGGCGATCCAACAAGGGCAAGCCCATGCCTTGAGGTCCAAGAAAATGTGGTTGTTTGTCCTAATCGTGTCCGATTCATCCGGGTGGGTTTCACCGAAACCCTAAGATTTTGGGGGTTTTTCGTTTCCCGCCATGTATCATGAAATTGACCTCAAAATTGGAATCCCAACGTCCCTCTCGATCTTGCACGTTTGGCGGTTTCCAAGTTAAAGGGGCGATTCATTGTTCACCCGAGACCGAAGGTGGATTTTGTGTGTTGTCACCTTCGTGAAATGATGAAATGATCCTAGAATATGAATCCCCGTATCCCAATTGTACGTATATATCGACCGGATGCCGAATCTCGCAAGATTTGACCCGTTTGTGGCATCCGGGAGTCTTGAAAGAATTCCGTAATTGTTTATCCAAAATTGTGGAATTTTGTATAACAAGCATGTGAAATGTGTGTCTGTAAAAGAAAAAGAAAAAGCTATGCTTCTATAGGTTCTTAGTTTACTTCCGCTATATACTCTGAATTTATTGTGCAGGTCCTAGATGGCATCTCGTTAATAAACTATTAGAGTAGTAAATGTTTTATGGATTTGTGCCATGGATGGCACATGTGTCGCGAATGTTTTAATTATGACCCAGATTGTATTTTTGGGTTTTCAACCACTTACAAAGGAGACTCCTCCTTTATATTTCGTTAATCATGTTATATGTTCGGAAGCTTTTGAGAAAAAAATAAAATAAAATCCGTTCCGTCAGCTCCCTCCTAGCCACAGTACCACGTCCTAGCTTGCCTTCGCATTCACCCGGTGATGACAATGACCTCTTCTTTGCCCACCCGTGTCTTACTTTGACCCATGCGCCTCCTCTACTCCTTTCTTCCTCCTCCATTCACCCTTCTTCTTTGCCCACCCGTGTTACTCTCCCTCTCTTCTTCTCCTCCTCTTCTTCTTCGTTCTTCCCCTCTACTCTGCCTTCTCACGAGCCCCTAAATACCTATCAACTAGATTTGGCCGATTTTTCTCAAAATTGGCACATACAAACAATGAATCGATATCAACAAAAAAAGAAAGGATTTGCTTGCCTCAATTTCATACATCTCCTCATCCAATAATGATGACGGCAACAACTTCCCGTTCAGCTCGGAATTTCCTTCGTCCACTCACACCTCTACGTTTCTTGACCAACGATGGCCATGATGCCAGCATCTCCTCGCCGCTACACTCTTGCATTGTCTCCTCCTTCGCCAATAACCAGCCGTCGTGCCTCCCTCTTTTTCTTCTCCTTCTTCTTTCTCTCTTCTTTCTTTCCTTTCCTTTTTCTTTTTTTTTTTTTTTCTCCTTCCTTCTATTGCACATCAGCTGCCCCCTTATTATTATTATTATTATTATTATTATTATTATTATTATTATTATTATTATTATTATTTTTTCCTTTTATAATCCAATTAGCACCCGAGCATCAACTCAATTGATCTAAATATCTTTTAAAATTTTATCATATCCAAATTACCTAAAGTAATAATTTTATCTAAAATAAATCAAATAGGGATTTGGGATATTACACCCATATTATGGATTGGATTGCCTAGACACTTAAGTCCATCGGTTGCTTCTCACCAACATTTGCCGGACAAATTTTCCAGCAAACTTTGAGCAAAGTGTTTTTGCACTAATTAGTGCGCAGCTTGAATACTCATCTAACTCATATATTTATCTTGTGAGCCACAATTAAAGGAATATCAGCACCATAGATCTTATTCACTACCTCAATCATGTTGGAGTAGATGACATCCAACTACCACCACAAATAGAAACAGTAAAAGAATGAGGAAGAAAGAAAAATGAACACCCATATTTTTATATGGAAAATCCTTATCTAATATGAAAAAATCACGGGACAACCAATTCACGGAACCAATTCCACTAGTAAGGTTGGAAATGATTTCCCACAGTTGCACAATCACAAGAGAAAAGAAAAATTGAAGAATAGAGTACAAGCAATATATGAACATACAATGTTTTTGCTCACAATTCTCTCATTCCTTCATTGTCTTTCACTCTCTCTGTTTTTTCACACTTAGCCACATACACACATGAGCTTCTCTTTCCTTTCAAGATGCAAACGCAGTATTCAATAAATTTGAAAAATATTTTATATTTTCCGATAAAATCTATCATTACCAATAATATGAATATACTCTGTATAAAAATGGCTCCTGCATAACTGTCTGAGATCACACATACTCAGAAAATCTTCTGAGCTAGCACCACTCTGGATTCCCTGGCGGACAGCCAATGTTCCATAGTCCACATCCTTCACAAAATCGGTCAATGCCCATTGACCGTCCCTCTCCTCATGGCGGTCAATGCCCATTGACCTTCCTTTCCATAGAGTCGGTCAGTTGTCCATCTGGAATCCTTCAACCACATTGGGGGCTCATACTTAAAATCGGTCAACATATTGACCGGTCATTGTTACCCGTCCATAAGGTTCCGGTCAACTATGTTGACCAAAATTCCTTCTATTTATCCTGTGCATAGTCACACACAAGGTCCACATGCTTCATCCAAGTCCTCCGATTATAAGGAATTTCACACGGGAATAATTTTTAATAAACTTTTTCTCATGACCGTGAGAAAGTAATATCTGTGAGTCCAGCCAACTTGTAGCAAGTTTTATTTTTACCCTTTGATAAAATCTTGGTCATCATATTAGCCCCATTTTCCTCAATACCAACCTTTTCCAGTGACAACAGACCAGCTTCAAGCACATCTCTCATCTAATGGTATCGAATATTAATATATTTTGATCTAGAGTGGAATGAAGAGTTCTTACAGTGATGTATGACACTTTGACTATCACAAAATACCTTATATTTTTTTCTATCTAAGACCCAATTCTTAAATGAATTTTCTCAGCCATAACATCTCCTTACAAGTTTCTATCACTGCGATATACTCAACTTCAATAATTGACAAGGCGACGCACTTCTTCAGCTTGAATTGTCAAGAAATTATACCTCCAACAAACTTCACTAAGTACCCTGAGGTAGGCTTGCAGAAGTCAATATTTCTAACCATATCAGGTCCGAGTAGCCCACTAATTGAGGCTCATCACCTCCAAGACACAAGCACCTATTGAAAGTTTTCGAATATATCACATGATCCTCTTGACCGTGGACCAGTGCTCCTTTCCAAGGTTCAACAGAAATTGACTGATTGTGCCAACAACATATGCTATGTCTAGTCTTGTACATACCATGACATACATCAAACTTCCCACAGTTGAGGAGTAGGGAATGTCTCTCATGTATGCTTTCTCTTTGTCCGAGGACGGACACTGACGAGTGCTTAGCCTGTGGTAGTTTGCCAACGGTGTGCTCACAGACTTTGACTTGTCTATATTGAATCATTGGAGCACTTTCTCAATGCAACTCTTTTGAGGCAATAATAATTTTCTTACCTTTCAATCACGGACAGTTCTAACATCAAGAGTTTGCTTCGTCAATCCTAGATCCTTCATAGCAAACGACCGCCCAAGTTACTCCTTCAACTCCTTTATCCGAGCACTGTTACGTCCAACAATCAACATATCATCCACGTACATTAGAAGGATAATAAAATCATCCTCGAAAAACCTCTGTGTAAATACACAGTGATCACAAGTAGTCCGCCGGTACTCTTAACTAGCCATAACCAACTCAAACTTCTTGTACCACTATCTAGGGGCCTACTTCAATCCATATAGGCTCTTTTTCAGACAACAGACAAGTCGTTTCTTTTCCTTAACCTTAAACCCTTCTGGCTATTCCATGTAAATCTCCTCCTCAAGTTTACCATAGAGAAAAGCCGTCAAGACATCCATCTACTCCATCTCCAGATCCTAAATAGCAGCCGAACCCAACACAACTCGTATGGAGGACATCTTCACCACTGGAGCAAAAATCTCATCAAAATTAACTCCCTTTCGTTAACTGAAACCTTTTACTACTAGTCGTGTCATGTACCTTGGTTTCATGATATTCTCATCTGTTTTCAATCGGAAGGCCCACTTATTCTTTAGAGCCCTCTTTCCATTTGGTAGTTCAACCAAATCAAATGTATGATTTTTATGGAGAGAGTTAATTTTATCTTTCATAACTTTTAGCCATTTCTCATTATTCTCATCCTCCATAACCTCTTCAAAGGTCTCTAACTCTCCAGTATCAGTGAGCAATACATACTCACTGAGAGACAGACAAACGGATAGCCGTCTATTACATGAGGATCGTCTGATAGGAACATTCTCAGTCGGTTGAGGAGTGACTTCAGCATGGTCCTCGCTGGTGCCGTCATGGCCTCATTCCTCTCCTCAGTCACATTAGGATTAGTGTCCTCATCTTGTAGAGCCAATGGATGGACAACTTTAGCACCCACGTTGTCCGTTCAGTCAACATCACACTTGTTCTT
Organism: Nepenthes gracilis; assembly: GCA_033239525.1. Classification (NCBI taxonomy): domain Eukaryota; kingdom Viridiplantae; phylum Streptophyta; class Magnoliopsida; order Caryophyllales; family Nepenthaceae; genus Nepenthes; species Nepenthes gracilis. Next base: position 18,155,631 of record BSYO01000002.1, read on the forward strand.
CCTATCAATATCCTCAATCATTTCATCTTCAACAAAGGTCACGTCCCCTGATCGGATAAGTCTTCTCTCAACCGGATCATAAAATTTGTAGCCCAATTCGTCTTCCCTATAGCCTAGAAAGACGCACTATATCGTCTTTGGTTCCAACTTTATCCTTTCATCTCTTGAAATATAAACAAAGGCTTTACATCTAAATACTCGTAGAAGATTATAGGATGACTCCTTACCTGACCATAACTTCTCCGGCACTTCACCGTTTAAAGATTTGCTGGACGACCTATTTATGATGTAGGCCGCTGTCTTCAGTGCTTCGGCCCAAAAAGATACAGAAAGCTTGGCTTCCAAGAGTATAGATCGTGCTCTCTCCAGAAGTGTGCGGTTCATTCGCTCAACCACTCCGTTTAAGTGTGGTATCTTTGGTGATATTTCTGATACCTAATACCATGTGACCGGTAATAGGTATCAAAAGGTCCTATGTACTCGCCGCCATTATCACTTTGGATGGCCTTAAGTTTCTTCCCCATCTAACACTCAACTAGAATATAAAATTGCTTAAATATACCGAAAACTTAATCCTTTATTTTCAGTTGGTAGACCCATAACTTTCTAGAACAATCATCAATAAAAGAAATGAAGTATTTGGCTCCATCAAACGACTTCTCCTTAAACGGTCCACACACATCTGTGTGGATGAGTTCAAGTATCTCCGCCTTTATAGAGGATGAGTCTCCATGGAATGAGACTCTCTTTTATTTGCCGGCAAAACAGTGAAGACACGTCCTTAGTCTGTCTTACTTTACTCTGAAGATAAGGCTCTTCCTGACTAAATGATATAATCCACGTTTACTCATGTGGTTCAACCTTTTGTGCCATAGGCCTCGGACTCCCTTGCTGATTGTAGCATTTACGTCTCTCGCCATTGTGGAGGCCTTCATAATGTATAGGTTGGAGCATTTTTTTCTTCTTACCAACACCAGAAATCCTCTGGTCAATTTTCACTCACCTTCAAAAAAGGTGTTACAATAACCTTCATCATCTAACTGACCAGTTGAGATGATATTAAGTCAGATGTTAGGGACATGACAGATATCCTTTAACAACAGTTTTGTCCCATTATTGGTGACCAGGACAACATCATCTCTGCCAACAATCGGGGATGTTCCTTTATTTTCCATTTGTATCACTCCAAAGTCTCTTGGAGTATAGAATGTGAACAGTCCTCTTCTAAACATGACATACAGAGAAGCACCAGAGTCGACCACCTAGTTGGCCTTATAGTCCATTAGGCTTGCAATGTTTTCTTCACATGTCACCAGGAGGTCACCTCCTGTGACCATTGAGATCGAGGATGTTTTCTCTCCTCATCCCTTACCTCCTTTCTCTTTCTCCGCATTTTCACACTTCCACTTAAAGAAATACTTCTTACAGTGATGGCACTCAAAGTTTTGATACCTTAACCGTGACTTGCTACGGCCTTTCTCTCCAAGTTTTTGGCTACGTCCTCTACTCATTCCCCTGAATTCAGTTACAAGTACCTCAAAGTGAGAAGACGTCGAGATCCCTTATGACCGCTTTGATTCATTCATGAGTAATGAAGCAATAACCTCGTCTAGCCTTAATGTATCCATTCCAAATAATAAGGTTGTGACGATGTGATCATAGGAGATCGGCAGAGATGCCAACAGTACTAGTGCCTTATCATCCTCCTTGATTTCTTCATCAATGGCTGACATTTGCATCATGATCCGATGAAATTCATCCAAATGCTTCCCAAAACTATCACCTTCTGACAACCGAAGACCATAAAATTATTTCTTTATATACAACCTTCGTCGAATCAGTTAGGTCAAGGACCTCCTGGAGCGTTTTGTCCGCCAAGTAAACTTAATAGTGCAGTTGGTAAGGTTTCGTTTATCTTGTGAGTCCTCCACGAATAGGTTTTTCGGCTTATCTTCCTTCTTTTTCACCTTTTTTATTGTTCATTCTCTGATCAGGATATTTTTCATTCTCTCTTACCAGAGGATGAAGTTACCCAATCCATTAAATTATTTCACGCTAAACGGCAAATTTTTTGAAGACGATGATGCCATTCAGACGGAGCTTTCAACCTCTATCTAATACTACTTGTTGGGATAGATAGTGTCCGACTACCACTACAAACAGAAACAGTAAAAGAATGAGAAAGAAAGAAAAATGAATACCTATATTTTTACATAGAAAACCCTTATCTAACAAGAAAAAAATCACGGGACAACCAATCCATAGAACCAATTCCACTAGTAAGGTTGGGAATGGTTTTATATAGTTACATAGTCATAAGAGAAAAGAAAAATCAAAGAATAGAGCACAAGTAACACAAGAACACGCTATATTTTTGCTCACAATTCTCTCCTTCCTTTACTGTCTTTTACTCTCTCTATTTTTCCACACTCAGCCACACACACACATGAGCTTCTCTTTCCTTTCAAGATGCAGACACAATATTCAGCAAATTTGAGGAATATTCTTATTTTTTGATAAAATCTATCCTTACCAATAATATGAATATATTCTATATAAAAATGGCTCTTGTATAACTGTCTGATATCACATATACTCAAAAAATCTTCTAAGTTGGCACCACTCTACATTCCCCAGCGGATGACCAACATTCCATAGTCGTCAATGCCTGTTGATCGTCCTCTCCTTATGGCCGGTCAATGCCCATTAACTGTCCTCTCCACAGAGCGAGTCAATTGTCTGTCTGGAATCCTTCAACAATGTTGGGTGGCTCATACTTACAACCGGTCAACATATTGACTGGTCATTATTACTCATCTATAAGGTTCCGGTCAATTATGTTGACCAAAATTCCTTCTGTTTATCCTGTGTAGAGTCACACACAAGGTCCACGTGCTCCGTCTACGTCCTCCGGTTGCAAAGATTTCCACACGAGAGTGATTCCCAACAAATCAATCTCCTCTATGTGTGTTCCATAAGTCTTTCAATAACTCCCTTCAAAATCTTTAATTTTTTCCTCTGTCATTTCTCAATTGTAAGTTCGAGCATGTGTGTAGCAGAATTGAAATCTCACGGCCAACTGAATTCTTGAAAACTATGGTTAAATGGATAACAAATAATTGAAAATAAAGAAAGTTGATTCTAATGGCCTCTAATTTGTACTTCTTGCAACAGTTTATCTCATTCAAAAACCCCACAGCAAATGTATTTCTTAGAGATCATATATTTTCTACCCAGTCAATTGTAAATTTCATCTGAACTTTTCTTTGTCAAAAGCCTTCTTTATCCCATAATAGCTTTTAAGTAAATTCTATCCCTCTTTTATGTTTTGGGTAATTTTTGTCCTTTTTTTTTTTTTTAGATTTTCGTTAGTTTCTTCCTTTTAGGTTATAGGATGGTCATTGTGGCTATATGAATGCTTTATAAAAGGCATCCACTGCACATACTTTTTGACATCAATAGTGATTATTAACTTGAAAAAATGTAGACTTTATCTCCTTCCAAAGTCATTTATTTTAGGTGTTTGAGTTATAGAATATTCATGTTTGTTGTAAGTTATAAAATTAGCTGAATTTCGAAAATATATAAAAATAATTGAAATGCAAATTAAGTGAAATGAAATGAGTAAAAGTGTTTAAATTTAGATACTTTTGCCTTAAGAAAGCCAAGAAAAAGAAGTTTAGAAGTCCTTGAGGAAGAAATAAATTTAAAAAAACAGCAAAAATAGTAACAGATCAAACAGGGTGACTTGAAATAATTGCACATATCATATGGTAGAAAATAAAAGATGGTAATTACAATATTCTGAATTCTTATTTAATTTATTTTGAATAATATTATGATTTTTTGTAATTTGGATGTGATATAATTTTAAAGAATAATTGGATTGATTAGGTTAGTGTTTGGAGTGCCTATTGAATTATAGAAGGAAAAGGAAATGAAAATGGACATGAAAATAATAATAATGAATAAATAAATAAATAAATAAATAGAGAAAAAGAGATAAAAGGGGGAGAGAGAGGAGAATCGGGCAGAAGCAGGGGAAAAGAAATGAAAAGAGAAAGAAGGAAAGGGGAAAGGAAGAGAGTAAAAAGGAAAAACTATGTTTCTATAGGTTAATAGTTTAGCTTTCGCTCTAAACTTTTGGATATACTGTACAGGTCCTAGACGGCATCTTGTTATTGAATTGTTAGTGTAGCTAACACTTTTATAGATTTATGCCATGGATGGCATATGTGATCCTGTGTATACTTGTTGTAGGAAGAATTGTGAATGATTGGTAGTTGTATGCTTGTAATGGATGATCATACAGGTTATATTCTTGGATTTTCGTCCAGTTACAAAGGAGACTCTGTTGAAATTTCTGCAGAGGTCTTGCCTTATAATTTAGCCTGTTAATACTGTTCATGTCTTGACGGAAGCTTTTGAGGAAAAAAAAATCCGTTCCGTCACAAAAGCATAATCAATCATATCGTATTCATCATGCATCTTTACATACCTCTTCCCTCTCATCTTTTATTTCTCTTACATGTAGATTGTCCCCATCAACCTTAGCATTTTATTTAATCAAACACTGTTTGTTATTTTATTTATAATATACTTGCTAAGCCGTTAGCTCATCCTTACTTTTCCTTGTCTCCAGTTTAAGCATAGGTTTGATATGCTCGATGGGATAATTTAGAGATTTGAATGGGTGATGTCCTTCGCACGCCTTAGGATACTTTTGATAAAGAACGAGGACTGGCCTAGTACCCCGAGGGATATGGGGTGAATTATTATCTGCTCATCTATAGGCATGATCTATAGATGACCCCCTCGCTGGGTCTAGAATAAGAACTTATGGCCTTAGACATGTGGAATATCATGATCATTTCCTCGTTTTCTCGTATTGTTAGCTAGTACGATCTACTGGCCCTGGTATGTAAATATGAATAATCATACATTATTTACATTCCAAAAAGAAGAAGGATGAAATATGAAAAGTTAACTGTACTCAGAAAGCATAATCGATCATATCTTATTCATCATAGATCCTTACATACCTCTTCCCTCTCGTATTCTATTTCTCTTACATGTAGATTGTCCCCATCACCCTTACCATTTCATTTAATCACACACTGTTTGTTATCTTGCTTATGATGCACTTGTTGAACTGTTAGCTCATCCTTGCTCTTCTTTGTATCAAGTTTAAGCACAGGTTTGATATGCTCAATGGAACAGTTCAGAGATTTGAAGTAGTCTGGGCTCTGAATTTAGAAGACCATATCAAAGACCTTAATTTATAGTTTTATTTATGTCATAGAAAAATTGTATATATTTCTATTAGAATCTTAATGGATATTGTACAAAAGCTGATGAGTAGATGATTTAGTTTCCACTATCGTTATGATTTATTTATGCTTCCACAGGTTATTGTGGTTTAATAGGTACCTAGTGGCATCTCTCTTGACCGACGTTGTGCTTTGATACAGAGGGTTAGAGCCACAAATAGAATGTGGAATTGGATCCTATATGGTTTTGTGTGTTGTCGACTGTATGTCGTCGGATGTTGAGATATTTGGATGTCTATTGTTTTATACATGAGATTGTACAAGTTTTTTGTATTGGCAGATGTCTGTATTACAGACGAAACTCTGTTGGATTTTTGACAGAAAAATACGATCCATCACAATTAGACTAATAACTATTAATATATACAAACTCAACTTACAATAACTAATTATCCTAATTAATTTTTATTTCCAAAATAGATACTTTAAAAATATTTTCTAATAGCTGTGACATTCTTTTTGATTACCCATCTATCTGCGGGTAACAAGTTGTACGAAATTTTAGCTTCATATCCAATATTCTATGTAAGTTTTTCCAAAATGAAAATATAAATCTATGGAATCGATCAGAAATAATTGAAGCTAGATTCCCATATAACATTATAATTTTATTAATGTAAAGTTGTGCCAAGCGGTTTCTCAAAAATGTTGTCTTTACTGGAAGAAAACTTGACGATTTCGTTAATCAATCCACAACAACCCAAAGAGAATCATGAGTCCTTGCTATTTTAGGCAATCCCAACACAAAGTCTATCATAATATATTCTCATTTCCAACTAGGAATAGGAAAAGGTTTTAAAAATCATATAGGTTTCCAATGTTCTACCTTAATTTATTAGTAAATAATACATCTTTTCACAAAAGTTGCTATTTTTGCTATATTTTTCTCCATTAAAAGAGTTTATTCATATCTCGATATGTCTTATTTGTGATGAACCGTATTTTTCTACTGAAAATCGATAGAGTTTCGTCTATAATACAGCCACTGGATCATACAAAACCTATGAAATATCATGAACAATACACATAATCCATTAGAAATGTCTCTATGACATTAAGATAACAACACAACAATCATTACACAACCAACAACACGATACAATAACAGCTCACAAAACCACATAGTACAACAACTCCCCATAGGATCCAATTGCAACATATTATTCATGGTTCCAACGCTATGTATCTAAACACAACATCGGCCAAAGAGAGATGCCACTAAGTACCTATTACATGCAACAATAACCTATAAAAGTATAAATAAATCCAAACGATAGTAGAAACTAAACTATTTCATCATCATCCTTATGTACAATATACATTAATAAGTCCAATTAAAATATAAATATATACAATTATCCATAACATATGCAAAACTATAAATTGTAAGTCTTCGATATGATCTTCTATGTAACAGGCCTGTGCTAATCTGAAGCAAGAGAAGGCGGTAAGGGTGAGCCAAATATTTAGCAAATACAATATAATTAAAGACAATAACAATATATGAAAAGTAAAGCAAAATAAAGATATATGAACATTATAATGATGCGTAAATATAAAACATGATTGATTATGCTTTGGAATACAATTTACTCATTTCTTTTTACCCCTCTTCTCTTTCGGTTGTAGTTTATGTATAATCATTCATCTTTGCGGATTAGTGCCAGTAGACTTTATTAGCTAAATGTGGAGGAGAACGAAAATAATATCATGATATCCCACATGATTTAAAGTCATGAGCTCTTATTTTAGACTCAGAGGAGGGGTCACCTATATATCATGCCAGTAGACGAGCCAATAACAATATACCCCCATGTCTCCTAGGGCCCAGAGGTAGTTCCTCGTTCTTCCACAATAATATTCTAAGGTTTGTCAAGAGTATTGCCTACTACAATACATAACCAGGATAATCCTTAAGTCCCCACTATAATACTAATAGAATACCAAGGGATATTACCCTCCATGACATAAATCCGTGGTCTTAATTTCATGATTTCTTATTCTTTAAAGGAAAATCCACCATACTTCTTTTACAATCTTCTCCATCCGAGAGAACAAATCAATCATACAATAATTATGAAATTTTTCTCCAAATATTTGCACAATTTTTATCTTTCTTTCAATTTAAATCTTCTCATAACTTAATTTGCATATACAAATATTATAAATATAGGAAAGAATAGAAATTATTACCACCGAAGGACAATTATAACTTTAGAGGCTTTCGGACAATATTTCCTTCACAATTGTTTAATTAACATGTTTTTTGAAATATACAATTAAACACATGTGAATATATATGCAACTTAATTAATAATTAATTAACGAGAAAACTATGCAAAATTTACCAAAGAGGCTCGGGTGAACAATACCCGCACGTGAACAATACCCGGTTGTGCATATCAGACAATTCTCAAAAATTCGGGTATCCAATTGGTAAATTACCAAATTCAAAACATGGGTAATCATAATCTCAAGCCAATTTATATATAAAACTTGAAATAAATGCTTAAACGATATCTGGGCGTGGGTTAGGGATCCGACGAATGAAAATCCACATAAAACTACCAAATCGGATATCTAATTGACAAATTAACTTATATAGGATATGGGTAATGATATTCTAGGCCCAATTTATACAAAAGCCCCAAAAATCGGAGGCCAAAACCACTCAGGTGTGAGGTTAGGGTTTTAGTGCAAAAACTGGTCAATTTCTACAAATTTAGACATGAAATTCATATACATGCATAATCAAGCTATAGGTATCACAAATACATATATGGATTGGGTCTCAGGATAATAATACCCGAAAGAGATCGAATGAAAAAAAAGGACAGAAGAAAATGGTATAGGTGTACTTACCTCAACCCGGTCAATGATTTCTCCAACTAACTCGAAGCCGAAATCAAATCTGAGAACTTCCATTTGCTCCTCTCTCTTTTCTCCGTGCCCTCTCTCTCTCTTCCCTTGCATTCTGCTCCCAAAAAGCGAAGTGTGACGGAACAGATATTTTTTTTTTGATTCCGTCATTCATAACACAATTGAAAATCAAAACTAAACCAATTGGGTGCAACACAGGATCACAGATGCCATCTAGGACCCATATACTTTTAACCATAATAAGTATAGCGGAAGTTATTCTAACACTTGTGGAAGCATTCATATTCATTCCAAAATATTCATTTCCGAGTACATAGCCAAAAATGTTTAACCATAGAAGTCCATCAAGTCATTACAATAATATTTCTCCAAAATAGGCTTCCGAGGGCTTTAATCCTTCAGACAAGCTCTAATCACTCCAACTCGTCAGGCACAAGCTCTAAAGCTTCATCTGTGGGGGAAAAATATAAAACAGTGAGTCGAGACCCAACAAGGTACGTGCATATGAACTGTAAAATGGTTATGCCAAAACGATCATATAACCATGGAGAACATCATCTGGAAAAACAGTAAAGACATACTATAACGATATTAAATCTCATGCTTCAAAAATCGTTACACTATAGATTGTAAAACAATAATTATAAACTTTACTGATGCATGACAAAACTGAAAACAATACTCTATACTGTTCACTGTCATCTTTTCACTGTATATGATTCATTGTCATCTTTTTCTCAGATGATACTCTATCATCTTTTCACTGTACGATTCATTATCATCATTTTACTGTAATATAGCATGTCGGTAAAACGGTAAACGGTACTTCACATTATTTTCCTCTATGTACCAAGCCCCGAGGATGGCTATCATTACCTCCTTGTACCAAGCCCCGAGGACGGCTATCATTACCTCCTTGTACCAAGCCCCGAGGATGGCTGTCATTACCTCCTTGTACCAAGCCCCGAGGACGGCTTATCATTACCTCCTTGTACCAAGCCCCGAGGATGACTGTCATTCCCTTCTTGTACCAAGCCCCGAGGACGGCTATCATTCCCTCCTTGTACCAAGCCCCAGGATGTCATTCCTTCCTTGTCATTCCCTCCTTGTCATTCCCCTCCAAGCCCCAGGGACGGCTGTCATTTCCTCATTGTACCAAGCCCCGAAGACGGCTGTCATTCCTTCGTTGTACCAAGCCCTAAGGACGGCTATCATTACCTCCTTGTACCAAGCCCCGAGGACGGCTATCGTTCCCTCCTTGTACCAAGCCCCGAGGATGGCTATCATTCCCTCCTTGTACAAAGCCCCGAGGACGGCTATCATTCCCTCCTTGTACCAAGCCCCGAGGACGGCTGTCATTCCCTCCTTATACCAAGCCCGGAGGACGGCTGTCATTCCCTCCTTGTACCAAGCCCCGAGGACGGCTGTCATTCCCTCCTTGTACCAAGCCCCAAGGACGGCTGTCATTCCCTCCTTGTACCAAGCCCCGAGGACGGCTATCATTCCCTTCTTGTACCAAGCCCCGAGGACGGCTATCATTCCCTCATTGTACCAAGCCCCGAAGACGGCTATCATTCCCTCCTTGTACAAAGCCCCGAGGACGGCTGTCATTACCTCCTTGTACCAAGCCCCGAGGACGGCTTATCATTACCTCATTGTACCAAGCCCCGAGGACAGCTATCATTCCCTCATTGTACCAAGCCCCGAGGACAGCTATCATTACCTCCTTGTACCAAGCCCCGAGGACGCCTGTCATTCCCTCCTTGTACCAAGCCCCGAGGAAGGCTATCATTCCCTCTTTTTACCAAGCCCCGAGGACGGCTGTCATTCCCTCCTTGTACCAAGCCCCGAGGACGGCTATCATTCCCTCCTTGTACCAAAACCCGAGGACGGCTATCATTCCCTCCTTGTACCAAGCCCCGAGGACGGCTTTCATTCCCTCATTATGCAAAGCCCCGAGGACGGCTATCATTCCTTCCTTGTACCAAGCCCCGAGGACATCTATCATTCATCTTTAACAGCAAGTTTACTGGGACTCGGTTCTTAGTTCTTATCGTTTTGATGGCCTTCTATCATAGTTCAAAAGTCAGAAGTCATAGAGTTGCACTTGTTGTCCCTTTTACATGCATTTTTCCTTATTCTTATAGCATTTGTTTTTAACTTCAAACAATTGAAGTCCGTATAGCCATATTCCTTTAACATCTTAAAACCGGAGTTCTTTTCCTTCTTAAAAATCGGAGTGCATTTCCTTCTTAAAATCATAGTGCATTTCCTTCCTAAAACCGGAGTGCAATTCCTTCTTAAAAACCGGAGTGAAATTCCTTTAAAAATCGGAGTTTGTTTTCTTCTTAAAGTCGGAGTTCTTTCTTTCATAAGGCCGGAGTGCGTAAACTCAAAAGCCGGAGTTCTTTCTTTCATAAAGTCGGAGTGCGTAAACTCAAAAGCCGGAGTTCTTTCTTTCATAAAGGCCGGAATGAACAAACTTAAAAGCCGGAGTGCTTTTAAAAGTCGAAGTTTATTTTAAGGCCGGAGTTCTTTTTCTAACAAAAGGACGGATTTCTTTTTCTCAGAGGACGGCCCTTATTTTCTCAAAGCCGGAGTGTATTTTACATTAAGGCCGGAGTTCATTTTAAAGCCAGAGTTCTTTTTCCAACCAAAGGATGGAGTTCTTTTTGACAAAAGGCAGAGTTCATTTAAAAGCCGGAGTTCATTAAAGCCGGAGTTTATTTCCCTTTAAAGTTGGAGTTCATTTTCAATACACAGCCGGAGCTCATTTTCATATTAAGGCCGGAGTTCTTTTTCCAACAAAAGGACGGAGTTCTTTTTCTTATACAAGCCGGAGTTCTTTTTCTTTATTACTGCCGGAGTTCATTTTACATCATAAGCCGGACTTTTTTTTTGGACGGAGTGCTTTTACTAACAGGATGGAGTACTTTTCGTTCAAAGGGATGAAGTTCTTTTCACTCAAGGGAACGGAATGCTTTTTACTCAAGGGGATGGAGTGCTTTTTACTCAAGGGGACGGAGTGCTTTTTACTCAAGGGGACGGAGTTCATTTTCTCCAAGGACGGAGTTCATTTTCTCCAAGGACGGAACTCATTTTCTCAAAGGCCGGAGTACTTTTGGAAGGAGTGCTTTTCGGATGGAGTGCCTTTTGGACGGAGTGCCTTTCACTTGGAGTACTTTTAAAAGCCGGAATTTTATTTTCCTCAAGGGACGGAGTGCTTTTCACCACTGGACGGAGTACTTTTAAAAGCCGAAGTTTCATAAATTCGAAGTGCTTTTTACTGAAAGTCGGAGTACTTTAAAGCCGAAGTTCATTTTACATTAAGGGAGCCGATTTCATTTTCATCCTCAAAGGTGGCCGGTTTCATCTTTATACAAGGGAAGGCCGAACTCAATTTTTCATTATAGGAAAACCGAACTTGATTCTTCATCAAGGAAAATCGAGCTTCTTTTAAACATGGTTAACAGGGATTCATCTTTAAATCAATGATCAAAACAAATATCATATATACCATAACATATGCTCATCAAGAATCAGATATACTTGCGATGCAAATATGCATATACTTACATTAAATCATGATGTTAAAACGAGGGGATAAACTTGCAATATTCTTAAAGCATGATCTTAAAAATAGAGCAGAGTACACTTGCAATATTCTTAAAACATGACTTAAAAGTGAGCGTCCGAGGTACACTTGCCAGAGAGTTGATTCCTAGATTTTTACTGTCTTGAAGCTTTCTCCCCGTCGCTCTCTTCCTTCTGCTAGCCTATGTATCAACCAACCGATGCTGGCTTTTTATAGAGGAGGGGTTTGGTGGGGTAAGTAGGGGAAGTTACTTACTCCTATACTTCTCTTTAGAGGGTAGGTGGGGTAACCATATTAGTTTTACCCACTCCATTCGGTCGCCGCCTAGTTGGGTTTTAACTAAAATCTGCTGTTCTCTTTAGCTGCCAACGTTCACTCCTGTCGTCCACTTATAATTCACTCCGGCCTCCTGCACCTTCATGAAGTGCTCCGGCCTTCAGTGGCTTCAAGAGACCAAAAAGGCCACTCCGTCATCATGAGACAAGAAATTACTCCGGTCCTCACGGAGGCATAAAGTCACTCCTGCCTTTGAATTACACAACCCACTCCTACCTGAATCACTCCGGCCTCAAGAAATCACTCCAGATTTCATCATTATCAAAATACTCTAATATTAAGTTGGTATATTTTATTCCGATTTTTACGCTTTTTAATTTCGGGATCTTACACGTAGCCAATGGATAAAAAGACCCACACGCGGCTTTTTGGTGGACCGGCCCATAGCAGGCATGCTTGAACTAGATTCGGTGCCTATATGAGCACTTGAGTGCCTGACAGTCGCAAGTCGGCTAGGCTGCACGCCCAGCGGGTCACCCGGCACCGTCGCCCGATTCCAACTCTGAAACATATCTTTCTGCAGACCCCATGCCTAATTTTGATTATATTAATTTAATACCTTGAGATTACCATAATTTAAAACCCGAATCATCTTTATGGATTAATGTTTCGAGATTATAACACCAGTTCTTAATTCCACCAATTCCTTGTCTTTGGCCCTTCGATCCACTTCCTCATGTGCCTGTAAATCTCGATCAACTTATATTAACTTAATTATTCATATTTACTACGTTTTGAAAGTCGATACCTTATACTGTTAATCTCTAGATGAATAGTATACTTAGTTCTATGAATTTCATTCAAAATATTTTCCTTTAATTCTCAAATACTTGGCACACATATACAATTTCAGAATTGAATAAATTCATTTGCCTAAATATCATAATTTACTTGTGATTCATGGTTTAAATCCCTACCAATTTGTATTAAATATAGATCGACTATCTAGAACTCCTTAATCTTCTCCATAATCACTGCTTACACTTAAAAATATAACAGAATTACTCTCGAGCCTTTGGAATGACTCAAAGCATATGCGACTATATTTATCTTACCCTGTTGATATTAAATTTCATAATTATAATTGATCAACAAGTCCATCTAATGATACTGTCTCATATTTATTGTTTTTCATAAAAATAAATATTCTAAACTCTTATGGTCAAAATATATTATTAATTTCTCTCAATATAAATAATACATATGTATTTTTAAAGTAAAGGTATCTGCGGCCAATTTTAAATCAGTAGTAGGATACTTTTACTTGTAAACCTTAAGCCTTAAGCTACTATGATTCATAGGCGATCACCCTACTACACTGCATCGTAACATAATCTAATCCTTTCTTCAAAGTATCTCAATAAGTTATAAAACCTCTAATTTTCTCAAATATCACTACAATTGGTGCAGAGGTCCGTTGATATTTTAGTTCTTAGAAATCACTCTTACAATCATCATCCTAATAAAATACTACTTTCTTTTGGGTTAAACGACTTGGCCATTCATTGGCCATTGCTAATCAGCAAATGTTTTGATCCTTGTTTGATCAAGTGCCACTCCTCCTTTAGAAATAACATGTCCAAGCCTCATTGAGTCAAATTTTACACTTCATTAATTTAGTAAATAATTCCCTTGTCTCTCAAATTCTATAAGGTGACTCTAAAATGGGCATCATAATCCTCAGAAATCATTAAGTAAATCAAAATATTATCAATAAAAATCATTACAAATTGTTTTAAATATGGTTTAAAAAATTTAATTCATTAAATCTACAAATGTTACAGGCGTATTAGTTGAACCAAAAGACATCAACAAAAATTCATAATTGCCATATCTCATTTGAAAGCCTTCTTTGGTTCGTCTTCTAACTTAATTCTCAATTAATGATACACCAAATGTAAATCAATCTTAAAGAAAATCTAAACTCCTTATAATTGGTTGAATAAATCATTAATATGAGACAAAAGATACTTATTTTTATTGTAACGGCCCAGATGCTAAAATATAGAAAGTTTCAGTCATCGAGTTAATATAATCCGGTCAACGCCAGTTGACCAAAAAATGTAATAAGAAAAGTAAATCGGCCTTAAGATGAAATCAAGTTCGGCCATTGCATGATGAAAAGAAGTTTGGATTTTCTTGATAAAAATCGAGTTCGGCTTTTACTTGATAAAGAGAAGTTTGGCTTGCCCCTTAGTATAAAAGAAGTTTGGTTAACCCTTAGTGCAAAACAAGTCCGGCTCCATCATTATCAAGACCAGCCACTTTAAAGAAAATCAAAACCGGCCTTGAACATGTTTTAAAATCGGGTTTTGTTCCATTGAAGGCTGGAGTATATTATATAAATGTAAGGCCGAAGTGGTCTTGAAGGACGGAGTGACTTTGTTATTGGAGGCCGGAGTAGATTATGGGAAAGTCGAAGTTGATAATTCGGTCGATAGGTGTTGACCGAAAGTCGTGTAGAAGGAATTAAATGTGTTTACATGAGAAAGCTAAATTCTGTTAAGTTCAGTGAACCAGGAATTAATTAAGAAATCTAAATCCCATTAAGTTCAGTTAACTAGGAACTAATGAACTCCTTGGAAATGTAAAACCATAAATGATCTAATTAATAAGAGAACTTTTTAAAAAATATAGAGTCATAAATAAGAAACATTCCCCCTGTAATGCCAATCATTAATAATAGTCATCAGACCTAAGGTCTATAAATAAGAACTAAATGAGTAAGAAAAAGGCACGCAATAGAGTTGTCTGGTAAAGGAAGGCCAAAAGATCGAGACAATGTAGAAGAAACCCAGGCAAGAGTACTCACCCCTATTTTTAAAGTTCATGATTATGCATTTTTGCTACGCGAGTATATATGATATTCTTATGAAATTATGTATGTGTGATGTTTGTTCTATTCTTGTGATTTATCTTTCTTAATCGCATGTTTAAAAGAAACCCTGATATTCATGGTGTTAGATTTTATTCTACTTGAAGTATATGATTAATTGTCGACTTATATGAACTCTGATAATTGCATATTTAAAAGAAAAGACTTCTAACTTTTAAGAAAAAGAGCTTCGGATTTTGAATGATTAAGAACTCCGGCTTTTAGAGCTTCAGACTTTAAATGGAAATGAACTTCGGTTTTTTTGAACTCGGATTTTAAAGAACTCTGACTATTTGAACTTCGATTTTTACGACTTTCGTTGAAAAAGAGCTCCGACTTTCAAACTCCGTCTTTTTAAGAAAAGAACTCGTCTTTTGAAAAGAACTTTGTCTTTTGAACTCCGGTTTTAAAGACCCCCGATTTTAAGGAAAATGGACTCTGGCTTCTAAGATCAAGGCTTAAAGAACAAGAAAAATGTATGTATTTCGGACAGCAAGTGGAACTCTACGAACTTTCGACTTTCGAACTATGACGGTTGGCCATTAAAAGATATAAACTAAGAACCAAGTTTTCATTAAACTTGCTGTTAAAGATGGATTGCCTCATTAAACTTGCTGACGGACAACAATGGATTGCTGTTAAAGAACCAAGTGGAACACTCGAGGATTGCCTCCTGGGCCACAGGAGGAAACTTTTGGTGGCATAAGACTTTTGGACTACGGCCCCGTATGCCGGGTGAAAGGGATTACCTCCCGCCTCGGGCAGCATAATGAGAGGATACGGCCTTAGGTTGTGGGGTTACATACAACCCATCCTCGATGTTGTCCGTTCTTATCCGGTCCCTAAAGATAATAAAAATTTCCAATGGTTTTTATGAGTTTTCCGAAGACAAGATAATAAGAAAAAGAATAAGAAAATTCCGAACTAAAGAAGAAACGATATGATGATTTTCGTATGTTAAGTTATGTTATGAAACTCTGTTTTGATCTGCTTATATATATGTGAGGTTCCGGATTTAGGAACTTGATAATTATGAGGTGATTAGTATGTTAATGATCAATACTAATCCTATGGAAAGATTAAGGTTTGGTGTCGGAAGAAAAATCGGAAAAACTATTCGGGTCCGGGTTGCTAAAGCCCTGCCAGCAAGCTTGCGCCTACTGGACGCTCGAGCCGTGGCGCGGCAGGTACTGTATAAATACGCACCGAGTTCCTTCTCCCCTCATTTTTGGCACAGGCCGAGGGTTTTAGAGGAGCGCGACTGGAGAGAGAAGAAGGGAGATCGAGCCCGAGAGTCCGATTTCGCCCGAGAGCCAGGTATAAAGGTGAAGGCACGCGTCGAGGCAAGTGTTCTCATATCCACTTCTCGTTCTCTTTTGATATTTTGTGTATTTTCATTGGGTATTTTGTGTCGATACCCACGGAGAACGTTAGAATCTTGAAACCCATACCTTGAGGTCCAAGAAAATGTGATTGTTTGTCTGAATCGTGTCCGATTCGTCCGGATGGGTTTTACCGAAACTCTAACCCACGGGATTTTGGGGGTTTTCCGTTTCCGGCCGTGTATCATGAAATTGACCTCAAAATTGGAATCCCCACGTCCCAATGATGTATATATGTCTGCCGCGGGTCCGATCTTGCACGTTTGAACCCGTTTGCGACGTCTGAACCCGTTAAACGGGCACTGTTACTGTTCACCCGAAATCGGAGGTGATAATTGCGCATTGTCACCTTCATAAAATGATGGAATGACCCTAGAATGTGAATCCCCGTGTCCCAATTGTGTGTACATATCTACCGGATGCGAATCTCACAAGATTTGATCCGTTTGGCATCCGAGCCTTAATAGTTCCCGTTGTGGATAATCCGAAATGAATGGGAAGTTGTATACTTCCACCCTCGTGATAAGTTAAATCGAACCCAAATGTGAAATCCCGTGTATCAACTTTAATCCACCGGACGTCCGATTTCAACGTCGAAAACGGCGTCCGGGTGTTCAAAGAAATCTGTTATTGTTCACCCAAAATGAAATGAGAAATGCAAAGTAATATGCCCCCATAATTGTATTGAAAGTAACGTTTAAATGTTAAACGTAAGTGTAAGCTCCGAACGTGTATCCGTGTCCTGGAGGCAAGGGAGGAGTACTAATGGTTCCAAATTGATATGTGATCATTGAAGGTATGAATCTAATCTCTCTCGTGATCTTGGATTGATTCTTGTGATTAAGGGAGTTGGATCCCGCAGAAAGTTGAATTGAACCTATGGTGTTTTGTTGTGGATTTAGGGAATCGAGTCCCATTGGATATTGAGAATCGTGACGTGAATGGAAGGGAATCCACATTGTGCTTGTGATGATATAATCTCCTGGGTGGAGATGTGTGTGATGAGATGGTCTCCCGGTTGGAGATCCTGTGATGGAAATGAGATTTCCCGAGATGTGATCGTGTGTGGCAAATGTGGGTTTCCCTCTCCAAGTGTTGAACCTAATCTTGAAACTAGGACCCTGAGACGTATGGGTAGTATTCTTTAGTATACCATGTCCATCGCGGTGTGAACCCGAGGAATACTTGGCCACGTATTCCGGCCGCTCGTGGGAGCGGGTGATGTTGGTACGCTTTAGAAACTTTGTGGGAAGAACGATGATTGCCCTGGACCCCGGGCTGCAGGGTGTGTCCGTCGACGCTACTTATTGAGATGTAGTCGTCTGTGATGATTGTTACATGGATGCAACCGATACCAGTAGTAGTAGTGGGCTTTAGAATGTGTAGCGAACACATTCCCCGTCCCTTTCTCTCGCATCGTTGGGTAGTACGGTCTACTAGCCGGTGTCCGCAAAGACGATATAATAATGAAAATGAATAACTCTCAAGATATGAACCGCGAGAATTGTGTGAAACCAGTAATTCAAGATGTAACCGTGTGAACCGTAGGAATCGAGTGATTCCAGTTTCTTCCTATTTCCTCTCCTGTTTCTTAAGTATGGAGAGTGCTTGTATTCCCTCCCGCTTCAGTTCTTGTATATGCCCTGGAGAATTATTTATGATTATACTTGCTGAGCTGTTAGCTCACTTTTGCTGTTGTTGTTTCCTTTCAGATGAGAACACTTAGCTGATGCCGGATAGATAGAGAAAGCAGAGAGGCTTGCTTGAAGGGATTGGCGGGACGGCGGGTGCGCGAAAGCTTTGGACTTAGAGTTGGATCGGATTGCGGACAGTCGCTTAGTGTTGGGCGTGGCTCATTATAGTTATTGTTTTATGGTTTTGTTATGTTTCCGCATATTTAATGATGTAGTTATGCTTCCGCATCTGTATTGATGTTTGGAGTTTTGTTTCATTTAGATGGCATCTCTCTAGATCCAAGATAGTAGATTGTGTAAATTGGAGCCATGGATGAATGGCGTTGTTGTGATCCTGTGTGGCGTGTTGTAGGCTTTGAAAGCCTTTGATATATGTGTGCTTGTCGGGATGATATTTAAACAGGTTGTATTTTGGTTTTCGTCCCGGTTGAGGAAACGCCGGATAGAGTCCATAGGTTAATTATGGGCTTTAGAGTGTGTGTAGGCATTGACGGAGGTTATTCAATGGAGAATAATCCGGTCCGTCACAATATATGTTTATGTTTTCTACGTGTGAGTATCTTGTTGGGCTTTGTGGCTCACTCTTGCTATTTTCAGATGAAAAAAGGCTTATAGAGGACGAAGTTGAGTAAGACCATATAAAGTAACTAGACGGTATAGATGACCGGAGCTGATCAATGAAGAGCTTAATTTATTTTCTTTTTTATATTTTGAGAAGACTTATAAAATGATTTCACTGTTTAAGAATCTATGGATGTTGTTAGTATGTTTCCGTGATTACTTTTTGGATACTGGGATTGATATGTCTAGAAAGCATCTCTTGTAGTTCAGCATCATGAAATCCTGTGTGTAAAATAAAAGAAAATTTTTATATTCATCTCGTGTTATTTATTAAATTTATTTGTAAGGTATGGATTTTAGTCTTGGCGGCGGCTTTATGCTGTGGAATAAGGCTGGTCCGTCACATTAATCTTGATCTTATTCAACATTTCATAACCAATATATAACCTCATTGATCTATTCTTCTTCTTCAAAAATAGTATTAGAACTACCCAAAGAGATATATTTGGTCAAATGAATCATTGCTCTTATAATTCTTATAACTATTGTTTCAATTCTCTCAATTTAGATAAGGCTATTATATATAGAGCTTTTGAAACAAGTATGGATCATTTCACCAAGTTAATGGCAAATTCAAACTCTCTATTCAAAGGCAAATCAGGCAATTCTCCTAGAAAGGTATCTTTGAATTATTTAACCACTAGAATTTTCTCGATAGTCACGTTATGACTGCTAATAGTAGTAACATAAGTAAGATAAGTTTAACATTCGTCTTGTATCAAATGACACGTATATAAAGTAGAAATCAAATATGCCAACTCCTTCATGACATTTCCTTGAAATTCAAAGGGTTTGTAACCAGGAAAACAAAATTAAACCTTCTTATTAAATCAATTGTCACTTTAAGATAGCACGCTAACTATTTCATACATAAAATAACATCAAACTTCTACATCTGTTAAAAAATTAAATCTACAGATAACTCAAACCTGCTAGTCTAAACAGTTAGTTGGGGATACATAATATCTTCTACTAAAACTTGCCCATTAGAATGAATACTATGAATATGTAGTCCAAAATTCTAGAAGATGAAAGCAATTTACAAACAAATTAGGGGGCCACAAAATAATGCGTATGTAAGGTATCAATTTTTGAAACGTAGTAAATATGAGTAATTAAGTTAATATAAGTAGATCAAGGTCTTAGGACACAGGAGGAAGTAGGTCGAAGGGCCGAAGACCCAAAATTGGTGGAATTGAGAACCGGCGTTATAATCTCAAAACATTAATCCATAAGTGTGATTCGGGTTTTAAATGATGATAATATTAGGGTATTAAATTAATATAATCATAATTAAACTCGAGGTATATGAAAGGATATGTTTCGGAGTTGAAAATTGGGCGGCAGTTCCTAGAGGACTGCTGGGCACGCAGTCGAGCAAGTCGGCGCCTGCTATGCACTGCAAACCGCACTCAAGCGTCGGTTTGCGTAAAAGCTGCGTTTAGGATTTTTATCCATTGCGGGACATGGGTGGTAGAAAGGAAAAGCAGAGGCTTCAGGAAGAGAGATGAGAGAGAAGAGAGAGAAATGGGCAAACAAAGGCTCTCAACTTCAATTCCGGTTTCACGCTAGTTGGAGAAATCGTAGATCGAAATGAGACAAGTGCTTCCATACCATTTTCTTCCGTTCTCTTTGATTTTTGTTCAATCCCCTTTGGGTATTATTGTCCCGATACCCAACCTATGCATATATATGTGTTATCCAAAACTTAATTATGCATATATATGAATCTCATGTTTAAATTTGTAAAAATTGACCGGTTTCATACTCAAATCCCAACCCCACGCCTAAGTAGTTTTAGATTTCAATTTTTAGAGATTTTGCATGAACTAGAACTGGAATATCATTACTCATGTCCTATATATGTTAATTTACCGTTGGATATCTAATTTTAGGGTTTTATGTGAAAACTCGTTCTCGAAATCCTAGGATGCGCTCAAACCTCATTTAGGCATTCACATTGAAATTTATACATAAATTGGTTTGAGATTATCATTACCAATGTCTTGGATTTGATAATTTACCCATTGGATGCCCGAAATTCTAAGAATTGCCCGATTATGCACAACGGGCACTGTTCACTGTAGCTGGTACTGTTTACCCAAGCCTTTTGTTATGTTTTGCATAATTTTTGTATCGTTTAATTATTAATTAAGTTGTGTATATATTTGCAAATGTTTAATTGTGTAATTCTAAAAATATTGTGTTAACCAATTGTGAAGGAAATGTTATCCGGAAGCCTTAAAATCACGTTTGGTTTATGGTAGTAAGAGTTTCTACTGTTTCCATTCGTTACTGTAACGACCCAAATTTTAAAATAAGGAAAATTTCAATCAGCAAGTCCGGTTAACACAAGTTGACCGAAAAACGAAATAAGAAAAGTACATCGGCTTAAGATGGAATCAAGTTTGGCCTTGATTTGGTAAAAAGAAGTCTGGATTTCAGTGGTAAAAAGAAGTCCGGATTTCATGGTGAAAAGAAGTCCGAATTTCCTTGGTAGTTAGAAGTCCGGATTTCCTTAGTAGAAAGAACTCCGGATTTTTTTGGTGAAAAGAAGTCCAGATTTCCTTGATAAAAAGAAGTCCGAATTTCCGGTGAATTAAGAGCTCCGGCTTCTAATACGAAAAACTACTCTGGAATTTCCTTTGTTGAAAACAATCCGAATTTCCTGTGAATAAAGAGCTCCGGCATTTGATACTAAAACTTACTTCGGATTTCCCATTAAAAACAAGTCCGGCCTTTTGAGAAGAAAACCGGTCCCTTTTCGATGAAATCCAGATCGACTTAGAAGTGAATTTCCAAACAGGCTGTAAGACATAAAATTGAAACCGGCCTTGGAGCAGGTTTTGAAATCAAAAGTTGTTCAAAGTGGTGACCTTGAAGAACGGAGTACGAGTTTGAAGAGAGGCGGAGTAGATTTTGGGTTCGAGAAGAAGAAGGGTCAAGTTGATATAGGAGCCGAAGAGATAAGGTTGGCCAAAGTAGAATCTTTGGATCGGTCAAAAATTGATCGGAGTATGAACATAGTGTAACGGTCAACGTAAAATGTTGACGGAAAACATGAATGGAAGGAAAAGAGGAGAAATCCGGTCAATACCGATAGTTGACCGAATGTGTTTAAGTGAGAGAGTTAAATTCGGTCAAGGAAAATTAATGAGGAAAACCTTGGGAATACACGGCCATAAATAATCTATCGAATCCCGAAATTATTTTGAAAATGTAAAGTCATAAATGACACCCTTGGGAAAATGTGAAGCCATAAATGATGGCCACCTAACCCACGGGCTATAAATAAGGGCTTAAGAACATCAGAAAAAGGCACCCACTAGAAACTCTTAGTAAAGAAAGAGACCGAAAGCTAAGGCAAAGTAGAAAAGAATTCAGGCAAGATACTCACCCTATTTTTAAAGCTCACGTTTATGCATGTTGTTATGAAATTATATTCTGTATGAAGTATGCCTTTTCTGTTTTATGAATTATTATTCTGAAATGTATGATATTCATGATGATATAGTTATTCTGCTGAACGTTGATATTGCATGTTTACGGAAAAAGAACTTTGACCTTAAGAGGGAACTTTTCTATTTTATGAATTATTATTCTGAAATGTATGATATTCATGATGATATAGTTATTCTGCTGAACGTTGATAATTGCATGCTTACGGAAAAAGAATTTCGACCTTAAGAGGGAACAAGAAATCTTGTTATTAATATCTGTTTCTGTTAAAAATAACTCTGGATTTAAAACAAAAGAGCTCCAGCATTTTACAGAAAAATGACTTGGATTTAGAGCTCCGGCATTTTAAGAAATAAGTACTCCGTCCCTTTTGGAAAAGAACTCCGTCCAAAGAACTCCGGTCTTTTATGAACAAAGTATTCCGTCCTCTTTTAAAAAGTACTCCGATTTTGAAGAAAAGGAACTCCGGTTTCCCCCTTTTTCTCCTCTCCTCTCCTCTTCCTTCCTCTTTTCTTTCTTTCCTCTTTTCTTTCTTCTTTCTTTCTTTTCTTCCTTCTTTTGGCCGATTCTTTCCTCATTTTTACTTATTATTATTATTAAATTCATTATTATTATTATTAGTATTAATATATTCATTATTATTATTATTATTATTATTATTATTGTTATTATTATTATTATCATCATTATTTATTATTATTATTTATTAATATATTTACTATTATTATTATTATTATTATATTTATTAGTATATTTTTTTAATATATTTATTTATATATATTTATTTATCTCTCTTTAAAATATCTATTATTTAGTTAGTTATCCAATTACCTCTATTTAACCCCTTACCTTAAATTTCTAATATTTCATTTATTCATTTATATATATATACTTCGTCAACAAATAATTAATTCATTATTTAATCTAAATTTTAATTAACATCCAAATATTCAGGCTCAATCCATTAATCCATCTAATTTATTAGTCATAAATGTCAGATTTTAATCCTAAAAGTAATTAAAAATAATTATTGAAACTAATTTGTCAAAGAAATATTTGGGATATTACACTCCGCCCCTTTAAAAAGAAAAGCACTCCGGTTTTGATAAGAAAGGCATTCCGTCCCTTTGAAAAGAAAGAACTACGGCTTTCGTTAAAGAAAGAGCTCCGGCCTTTGAAACCTGCCTTGATAAAAGAACTCCGTCTTTTGAAAAGAGCTCCGCCATGAAAAGCACTCCGTCCGTTTAAAAGAAAAGAACTTTGTCCGTTTTAAGAAAAGGTACTTCGTCCGTTTTAAGAAAAGATGCTCCGTCCATTTTAAGAAACGGCACTCCGCCCCTTTAAAAAGAAAAAGCACTCGGTTTTGATAAGAAAGGCATTCCGTCCCTTTGAAAAGAAAAACACTCCGGTTTTGATAAGAAAAAGCACTCGCCAAGGAAGAAAAAGAGCTCCGCCCTTTTTGAAGAAAAAGTGCTCCGGCAAAATAAGGAAAATGGACTTTGACTTTTGACTCCGGATTTAAAGACCTTCAACTTTAAAAATGGACTTCGGTTTCGAAAGAAAAGAACTTCGGATGATATGGACTTCAATGAATGAAGTAAAGAACAAGGCAATATGAAAACACATGGATTATGGATAGCAAGTGAAACTCTTCCGACTTTTGATCTATGATGATTGGCCATTAAAGAACACGAACCAAGAACCGAAGTTTTCATCATTAAAGATGGATGAAGGATATTGGAGTGACACTCGATGATGCCTCCCGGGCCACGGAGGGGACCTTTTTGTGGCATAAGAACTATGGACTATATGCCGGGTTAAGGCATTACCTCCGCCCCAAGGAGCATAATGAGGGGATTTGCTTTAGGTTGTGGGGTAGCACACAACCCGTCTTGATGTTGTCCGCTCCCGTCCGGTCCCTAAAGATGATACGAATTCCGAATGATTTTGATGAATTTTCCGAAGACAAGATGAAAAGAATAAGAACTGAAGAAGAAACGATATGATGATTTTCATATGCTATGCTATATTATGAAATTATGTTTTGACCAAGTTATATGTATGCTTTCTGCATGTGAGTATCCTGCTGGGCTTTGTAAGCTCATTCTTGCCACTTTTCAGATAACGAAAAGCTTATGGAGGATGAAGTTGAGTAGAACCTCATGGTATAGCTAAATGGCTAAGCTGGTCGAAGCAGATCTGAAGAGCTTTGTTTATTTTGATATTTTAAAGAGACTTGTAAAATTTATTCCGCTGCTTATGAATGTTAGTATATTTCCGTAACATTTTGGGATAAATGAAAGTAAAAATTCCTAGTATGCATCTCAGGTTCAAAAGAAGAAAAGAAAAATTTTTATGTCCACCTATTTATCCTTCATAATTTATTTTAAGGCAAGGATTTTGGATTTGACGGCGGCTTTTGATGGTGGTAAAAAGTCGGGTCGTCACAGTTACGATATTCATGTATGTGAATTGAGTCATAAGAAGACTTAAGTCTGAAAGCACGATAAAAATTGTACAAGTATTTGGAGAAAAATTTTACAATCGGATATATAATATATTTGTTCTCTCAGATAGAGAGGATTATGAAACAAGTATGGTGAACCTTCCCTCAAAGAATAAGAAATCATGAACTTAGGACCATAAAATTATGATACGAAGGGTAATAACCCTTGGCATGTTATTTGTATTATAGTAGTGACTTAAGGATTATCCTGGCTGTGTATTATACTAGATGATACTCTTGGTGAGTCTTAGGATATTACTATGGAATGACGAGAACTGCCTCTGGGCCCCGAGGGACATGGGGGCATATGTTTATGGCCCGTCTACAGGCATAATATGTAGATGGCCCACCTCTAGATCAATAATAGGAGCTTACACCTTTAGGTCACGCAGATAACATGACCCTTTCCTCATTCTCCCACATCTTTAGTTAGCAAGGTTTATTGGCCCTAATCAATAAATGTAAGTAATTATACATAATTTACATCTCAAGAGAAGAATGATAAAACGTGAAAAGTTAATTGTATTTTAAAAGTATATCCGATCACGTCTTATGTTTACGCATCCTTGTTATACTTGTATATTCCTCCTCTGCTTTATTTTGCTTATTTTGTTTATCATCTTGATTGTATGGCACTTGTTGAGCTTTTGGCTTGATCTTATTTCTCCTTATCTCTAGATTATCACAGGTCTGTTATACCCAATGGGACAGTATAGAGATTCGAAGTAGACTAGGTTTTGGATTTGAAAAATTATATCGAAGACTTATAAATTGTAACTTTATATATGTCATGGAAAAATTGTATATATTATTATTTCAGTTGAGAATCTTTATTTATATTGTACACATGACTAATGATTAGATAGTTTAGTTTTTACTATATTTGGATTTATTTATACTTTCGTAGGTTATGGTGGTCTGTAACAGGTACCTAATGGCATCTCTCTTTAGCTGATATTGTGATTAGAAACACAATGTTAGAGCCACAGCTAAGTAGTGGCATTTGGATCCTGTGTAGCTTTGTGTGTTATTGTTATATGTTGTCGAATGTTAGAATTAATGAATGTGTTTTGTTTTGTATAGAAGATTGTACAGATTTTTGTATCAGCTTGACGGCCATATTAAGATGAAACTCTACTAGGTTTTTGATAGAAATACGATTCATCACAGCATAAACCCCAAATCAACCAACACATGTGCCGTAGATTCAAAGATTAGCATATTACCTCTAACCATTGATGGATTGGCTTGAGCGTCCTTTGCTGCCACCACAAAAGTCCTCCCCAAAATAGTAGGCATTTGATTCGTGTGCCTCGATGAAGAAGGGCACTCTCTCACTACATGACCAACTCGACCACAATTAAAACAAGATCCAAGCCGCTTTCAGCAGGGTCTCCCTTATTTCCCACAATGTATATCAACTTTGAATGTTATGTATTTGTTAGCAATAGTCAAACTCCAATAGACTTTCCTTTATCCTATGATTGTGACTTTGAAAGGGACCTTCCTATTCCCAAGCTCTAGCTTCCATTGCTCACATTATTCTTCTCAAAAAAAATTGCTCTCTCTTGCTCTTATTCAATGAGGAAGGCTCGATTGAGAGTTTTTCAAGATGTCCTCAAACGTAAGGGCATCAACTACTATCAAATAAAGTCCTACAAGCCTAAAGAAACATTCTCGCCGTCCCAACTTCATCCACAACCACATGTGAGCAAAATGAGCATTGGCATCATAAAATAGAATTCTAATCAAATACTTATCTAAAAATAATATATACTGTCAAATATTTAAATATTTCATGATTTTCTTGATAATATCACTATAAAAAATTATAGACTTTTAAAATATCTAAATATTTGGTGAAAACAAATAAAATTTTTAAATATTTGATAAAAACTAATAAAATCTCAAAATATTTGGTAAAATAAATATGTATATAATAATAATTTTAAAATGGGTGAAAAGTGTAATATACATGTACATATAAATAAGATCCAGAAGTGAAATCAAAACATTTAAATAATAGACTAAAAAATCAAATTAGATATACTTTAAACATTAAATTTACTAGATTTTACACACTTTTCTTCTCCTCTCTCCTTCTTTTCTTCCCCCTTCTATTTTTCTCTTCTCTTCTTTTTTTTTTTTTGCTCAAATAACAAAAATTGGACGAATGGGGCTTTTATACTCAAGTCAATATATGAGTGCCATTCATGTGCACATTATGCACCATCATCAAACACATGCATACTAAAGCGCCAAATTAGATACACCTCAAATGTGGCATTTTATCTAAACTACGAATGAGCGCCCTTGTTTGCACTCCTCAGACATGAATATTCTACATAAAGCATGCACGAGTGTGACGAAAACACCTATTAGACGATGAATCTAATTTCTCAATAATTATTTTTTCCAAAATTTTTATTATATAGTTAGTTTTCATATTAACCCATAATAATATTATTATTATAAATATAAACTAAAAAATAGAATGTTATATTATCTATAAATGTGAAATATGTAATGTGTGACAGAACAGTTTTTTTTTTTTTTTGTCCTCAAAATTTTTCGCCATTACATAAAATAGAAGCCTAAGCCTAATTGGCAACCTAAAGTTCTAAAAAAAAACGGACAGAGTTTTTTCTATAATTGGGTTAAATTGAAATACAATTCCTGTTTATAACCTCCAAACATATAGAATAATATCATCATAGCCATCAAGAGAAATTCTCCTTCGCATACGTGGATCACAAACGCAAAGATACTTTCCTATGGCTTACATTTCATATTTTCTATCCACTATATTA
>BSYO01000002.1:18783218-19025828 GCA_033239525.1 Nepenthes gracilis
AGTTAAGATAAGTGCATTTCAGACCTTCTTTTCTTTATTGCTATTTTTTTAAAATTCTCTGAGTATTTCTTATTTCTAATACTTATGCATGATATGATTTCATAATTAAAATATTTATGTTTAACATACATATAAAATCCTCCTCATTCTTTTGTAAAAATGCATGAAATTCATATCTAAGCCATGTATATCGTATAATTTAGCTAGTCTCTGCAATATTCATTCATGTATATTCTAAATTTATGATATGATATTTCTCAATGTTTTATTTTTGTTTATAATTTTCTATATATTCTGAAATCTTAATTGAAGCTTCCTAAATGTCCTAGAATTTCACATAATTGCCCTGCATGTTTGTTAATAAAATAAAATGTTGTAAATTCTATGATGTTGCTAATTTTCTACACTATTTGTTAAATTACTCCGCATCATTTTACTAAGAACAGTTTTGCATATTTAAGGAACTCATAATTTAGTATTACGTATTAAGAATTTATGAAATTTGAAGAGAAAAATTATACAATTATGTTAAGAACCAAGAATATTTTCTTCATAATAAGAAAACACAAGAATTATGAAATATTGTGTAGAGTTTTTTATAAGTATAAGCATTAAACTATGGTAATAATTCAGTGGGCAGTGTATTGTGGCATGCTTTGATGTATAATAGTGGTAATCAAGGTTTAAATCTATCATCCATGGGTGAAAATGACATTCAGTCCCATCTATAAGATTATATGTATGATGACCTACTTACAGGTCTTGAATAATAGCATACAATCTTTGGTTATGTGAAAATAAATATAATTTAGGTTTTGATTATCCACTTATTCAGTCAGTAAGACCCTCTTAGGCCTTGGTCCCTAAGAAAATTATATTTCAATATGATTCTCTCTATTCCCATCCGACATTCCGTATGCAACTCTATGTTCTCTGTCAATATTGATTCGAACGAAATTCCTGTTGCAGAATCCAGCTCCTAATGACCCAACTTTCTTCCGGCCTATGCTTCATCGGAATGAAATCCCAAAAGAGGGTCGATGGAGGGAACCACAGGTAGGTAGACAGGGGTCGGACCAAGGCTCCTCCCGCCCACACGTCGATTCCAATGTTTCGCAAAGCTGTTCGAGAAGAGCTTACTTACTTATGAGCAAAAAGGGAAGCCAAAAAATGTGAGCGCTCGCCTAAACGCCCTGCAATCGCGCTAACGAGCAAGAAAAGGCCCCCATCTATAGTAAGGCTAACGCGCTCTTTATTAGTAAACCTTTCGAGCCCAAGCCCCTTCATTCTAATAATAATGAAGCCGGTAGGCCCAATCCGCTTATCATTTCTCAGAACCACAGCGGCCTACCGCTGACTGACTTTCTTTCTATAGGAGATCTGGTTGCTTCCCAATACGAGTGGCGAATGCGTGCACTTCTTTCAGAGCCTCTTTGAAAGCCTTGCTTGGGCCCTAATAGTAAGTTGGGATGAAACAATCTCTTTCAGATCTTTTTCTTCAGTGGATGAATTGATTTATGAATAAGCACTCACCATGTCAAGTCAGCTAGTCATTCAACTAATCTCGTCCGCTTCAAATTTTCAAAGTAAGAAGCCGAAGCCCTTTTTTCAGGAGTAATCGAATCAGCAGGCACAACAGAAGGAATCAACATAGGGAGTTAGCTTAGCGTTCGAGGACAGCACTCACCTCTGCCACCGGATCTCGAAACCGAATCTTTCACCGACTTTCCAAAACACCACCAGTAAAGCTAGTTTCAAAGAAAGTATAATATTTATATATCATTTTTTTTTAAGAGCCTATATATATATAATAATAATATAATATGAGAATGAAATCAAACAATTTCATTGCCTCATGGGCGATCGCTCGCTTCGTCTCCGTCGTCTGTGAATCTATTGGTTTAATCGAAATAAGGAAGGGCTTCCGTTAGGATGCGGAGTGGAACCTCTTTGCGGAGCCTTTGAATATTTCGTGAGAATTCATGGGTTGAAAAGGGACGGGACAAGGATATACCCTAAGAAAGCCTGACCGATAGACTCTTCTTTGTTCTGTGTAGTTGAAGACTTAGTGACTTTGCCAAATGAACCATATCCCTATATAAGAAAATGATGATATCGATACCATCTGCTCGCCCTCAGAAACTTCATAAGATTGTTATACTCATTGACATTCCCTTTGGGTCTAATGCTAGTTGTTTTCTCTTAATTGAGATTCTTCGGTTGCGATTTCTACACCAGCCCCTACATTGACTATCGGAAATGGACCTACTAAAGTTCCTGCACTAGGCTCTCTCTTTTAGAAGAGCGGAACCTACGACTACAACAGCTGGTTCTGTATTCGATCGTACACTCGTTCGGTTGGTTGTTGCTGGATCAACGTATGCTTCATCGGTTTTTTAAATAAATAAACCACTAGTTCCGCTACTGGCTACCGACCTGGAAGGAATGTTGGGCAAGACGGTGATGGATAAGCTATTGATGGTGCCGGTACATAAGCCAAATCAACTGGATCTACTTCAAGCACTCAATCTGGATCTTCACCTGTAACAGGATATGCTTTTCACGCCACTGGCGATGGATCAATAACTCTTTATACTAATGAAGTTACTCGTGCTTCTGGCTACGCTATTGGCTATGCTGACTCAGATACCCTCACCACCTTTGCCCCAGCGGCTTTGCCTCTCCTGCTCCTTAGTGAACCGGATCAACCACTTAGGCAGGGTCTACTTCTACTGGTGTTGGATTCTCCCTGCATAAGTGGTTGATCTTAGCGTGCTAGCCGCTGTCTCATTTCGTATAGTGATAACGTTGTTTTCTCTTTCTTAGCGCTCCGCCCTTCTTGTATAGTAAGGGGAACTCTGGGTTACGCGCTTTCTCTTATAGGGGTCTATTTTCTCTGACTTGACTCAGCTTGACCTACTTGACTCAGCGGTTAGAGTCTCGCTTTCATACGGCGAGAGTCATTGGTTCAAATCCAATAGTAGGTAAAACCGGCCGAAACCCCAGCTTTTGCCAGCATGACAGCAAGGAGTCAACTGAATGACCAAAGCATCGGCTGCTTCAACTTGTGGCCTTCTTCGACCTGCGATTCTCTTAGAGAGAATCTGATCTACGACCACCCTCTCTTCTTCTCTTCATGTATGTGGGCTGCCTGCCCCGTCCCGAATAGACGAACAGGAACAAACTGATTTTGAAATTATTCTGAGTATGGATTGGTTGTCAAGAAATCATGCAGCTATTGATTGTTTTCATAAGAAGGTTAACTTTGCAATTCTGGAATGTGAGCCCTTTCACATTCAATGAATTTGGTGAGTTGGGCCATCCAGCTTTATTTCGGCTCTACAAGCTCGTCATCTGTTGAAAAGTCGATGTGAAACTTATTTGGCGTATGCCAATGTAGCAAAGAGCTGTGAGCTATCGACTAAAGGGATTCTAGTAGTGAACATGTTTGAAGATGTGTTCCCTGATAAGTTGTCTACTTTGCCGCCACACCAAGAGATTGAGTTCAGAATTGATCTTGTACCTAGATTGGCACCTATTTTGAGGACCCCTTACCGTATGGCTCCTATGGAGTTAAAAGAATTAAAGCAGCAATTACAAGACCTTTTGGATATGGGATTTATTAGACCTAGTATTTCACCTTGGGGTGCTCTGATCCTGTTCGTGAAGAAGAAGGATGGGACCTTGAGGCTGTGTGTAGACTATCGTGAACTTAATAAAATCACAGTCAAGAATAAGTACCTGTTGCTGAGGATCAATGACCTCTTTGATCAGCTACAAGGGATTCATGTGTTCTATAAGATCAATCTTCAGTCGGGGTATCATCAGCTTAGGATCAAGTATGAGGATGTGGTGAAGACGATTTTTTGGATGAGGTATGGCCATTATGAGTTTCTTGTGATGTCATTCGGATTGACAAATGCACCAACCGTGTTTATGGATATGATGATCTGGGTCTTCTAGTCATATTTGGATAAATTTATTGTGGTTTCATCAATAACATCATGATTTATTCGAGGAGTTATGTTGAGCACGAGGAGCATCTGATGATCGTGCTTCAGACACTTCGAGTGCATAAGTGATATGCAAAGTTGAAGAAGTGTAAGTTTTTGCTTGATGAGGTGGTGTACTTAGGCCACATCATTTCTGATGGAGGCGTCTTGGTAGACCCAAAGAAGGTTGAAGCTGTGATCAGTTGGAGTCAACCGATGACCGTGATAGACGTTCATAGCTTTTTGGGTATGGCTTGTTACTATCACTGTTTCGTAGAGAACTTCTCCTGGATTACTTTGCCTCTAACCCGTTTGACTAGGAAGGAAACAAGTTTTGTTTCGACTGTAGAGTGTAACCGAAGCTTCCAAAAGTTGAAGGATCATTTGACCTCAGCACCGATCTTGACTATCCCTGATGGTTCGGGTGGTTTCGAGGTGTATTGTGATGCCTCTAAGTTTGGGCTCGGATGTGTCCTAATACAAAATGGTGTAATGTCCTGATTTTCAAATATAGTAATTAAGATCATATAATCAAGATTTGACTTAATTAATGAGATATTAAGTTATGTGCAAGTATCATAATGGCCAAGAAATTATCTAAGGATAAGAATAATGGACCGGCAGAAAATCGTTATCCTGAATTGGCTTCGTTGACCAGATGAATTAATTGTTGACTGCCAAGGATTGTTAGCCGGATGAAGGTGAAAGTGACCGGTTAACAGGTTGACCGGCTGATTGGATTTTTTCCTGGTTTGTAGAATTTTCCTTGAATAGCAAAATGACCGGAATGCACAATTTTTCCGGTATGGTGCATTTTGTGGGTTTGGAGTAATTCACTCGGTATGGTGTAAAATGTCGGTATGGTGTAAAAATGCCGGTATGGTGCATTTTGGGTGGTTTGGTGAATTTCTCGGAATGAAGCAAATGGACGCAATGAGGTAAAACGCCCAGTATGCTTAAATGCCAGGCATGCTTGAGATAAAAATGTCCAGTGTGTAAAATGCTTAAAATGTCCAGAATGGTATAAATTTTTGTTATGAATTGGAATGAAAGAAATGACCGGTTTGCATAAGTTTTGCCAGAATGACAAATTACGAGTTTGCACGGATTTTGCCAGTATGGAAAATTTCACCGGTATGGAAATTGGTAAAATTATTGGTTCATATCTTGAGGAAAATCACCAGTTTCAAATACAGAAGACCATATGAAAGAAAATCTGACCGGCACCTTCTTGATCGGATAGGCTGTGGAATGGAGAAAATGATCCGGTCAACGGAGGGTTGACTAGCTAAGCAAGGCTAAGTGAGTATAAGAAAGAAGAAGGGATTTCTACCAAAGATGATTAAGTGAATTCCGAAGACCATTTTTGGATGCCATTAAGTGAAATCTGGAGACGATTTTTGGAAATAATTGAGTGAGTTTTCGGAGACAATTTTCAAAGATGATTTCCGGAGAAGATGACTGGGATTAGATTGTCAAAAGACAACCGAAGTAGAAAAATGAATGAATTGACCAAGTACGATAGTGATCTAGATTGATTTACTAGTCGAAAATTGATCTAAAGCAAGAGTGGTCAAAACGAAGTGGGAGAACTGTTTCTACCTACTCCTGCCTGCTCGAATAACTCGAAAGATCTGGAATTTTCTAGAAGAAGAAATAAGTGAAAAATATTGGTAGTAGGTGATCTACCCACCTACTCTCACCTACCCTCATTGCCTATAAATACAGGATGCGAAGGTTTGGGAGCAAGTTTAGAAGCTGAGAGGAGACAGAGACGAACGAAAAAAACGAGGAAGAACTCAAGGTCAGATTGAGCAAGGAAATCTGGAGAAAAGGCTAAGGCAAGTGTACCCTACGGTCTTGATAAATTTATGCTTAAAATTTCTTAAGAAATCTTGTTTCCATTATCTCTGTTATGTATCTTCGTGAGGTATGTCATGATAATTGCTTTTTGCATGATGTTATTGCTTATGAATGCAAGTTTAGAAGCTGAGAGGAGACAGAGACGAACGAGAAAAACGAGGAAGAACTCAAGGTCAGATTGAGCAAGGAAATCTGGAGAAAAGGCTAAGGCAAGTGTACCCTACGGTTTTGATAAATTTATGTTTAAAATTTCTTAAGAAATCTTGTTTCCATTATCTCTGTTATGTATCTTCGTGAGGTATGTCATGATAATTGCTTTTTGCATGATGTTATCGCTTATGAATGCATTATTTAAGAACTTTGGTTATTTGCTCATTTATGTGAAGACTGGTTATTTGCATACTTGCATAAAGTTTGGATGTTTGCATATCTAAAAAACTCTAGTCATGAGCATGTTTAAAAGAAGTCCGACTATTTGCATGAAACAGGACACTGATTATTTGCATTACTGAGTAACTTCAGCTATTTTGCTTTTAAGGAACTTCGGTCTCTCGCTGGTTTAATAATTTCAGACCTCTATGTATTAAGAACTTCGGATGCTGTGCCTTCGGATTTGGGGACGCTCATGGTTTATAAAACTAGATTTGAGCATGTTTAAAAGAAGTCTGGCTATGTGTGCTTAAAAAAGACGCCTGATTATTTGCATTATTAGGTAAAATTTTGCTTTTAAGAATTTCGGTCTCGCAAACCTTAAATGTAGCGGTTTTGTTGGCCAAGACTATGGACCTTAAATGAAGCATTGTGTTGGTCAAGATTATGGACCTTAAATGTAGTGTTTGATGAGATATGATATGGGATATGACGGTTGAGAGCTATAGGCCTTAAATGTAGAGGTTTGGTTGGTCAAGAGCTACGGACCTTAAATGTAGCGGGTTTTCAGCATGTGGTTTGAATAAGTTTTGGATGGAAACTGGTTTTGAAATAGAAATATGCTTTGGAAACCAATTTGCATGAAAATGACTTCGGCACATGCTTTTATGAAATTGACTCCGGCCATGTTTTATGATCTGCATGTATAAATGCCTTCATTATGTCTCATCTGTTTCTGTCCTGTTTGTGACTATGCATGATTTTTACTTGTGGGTAACTTGCTGGACTTTTTGCTCACTCCTCTTCTGTTTTCTTTCAGAAAATGATAAGTTTATGCCGGACGAGAAAGAATAAGACCGGACGGTCTAACTAGGAAGGAAAAGTTGATCCAAATGCCAGTAGTAGTTAAAGACTAACCTTGATGTATTTTGGGACAAACTACAATCTTTTATAAAATGATTTTGTTATGAAAATATATAAAGGATATTCATATGCTTCTGCTAACGTTTTATGGTTTAAGAAATTTTGGATTCCTAATGGCATAATAACTCGTTTGTTTTCTTTGGTTTCAGATGACCAACTTAAAATCCTCAGACGGTTAAGATGTTGACCGACCTAGTTCTACCGACCTACGTAATCAGGCTGACTCAGGAGTTCTAGCCTTATGCAATCCTGTGCACGCGATGTAAAATAAAAGAAAATTTTAAGTCCACCTATGTAAGCATATATACCTTTTGTTCAGAGTATATTTTAATACGGTACAAGTACGATAATTAGACGGAGGTCATATGGTGGACTATGGTTGTTCCGTCACAATGGGAAGGTGGTAGCTTATGGATCTCAACAATTAAAGCTCCATGAGAAGAACTATCCAACCTATGATTTAAATTAGCTGTTGTAGTATTCGCGTTGAAGATTTGGAGGCGCTAATTATACGGCGAAAAGTTTTTTGTATATTAGCAGTGCTCGAGCAGAAAAACCAGAACCACCGCAGCCTGCTAGCCACTCGAGAGCTCGAGGGGAAAACCAGTGCCGCGGCCGCCTCCTGCCCGCTCGAGCCGTGCTCGAGCGGTGGCGCGGTATAAATACGTGTTCGGCTTTCTCCCCCATCATTTTCGCACGGTTTAGGGTTTTTAGAGAGAGAGGGGCGACTCTAGAGAGAGAAGAAGGGAGAACGCGGACCGGGAGGCCAAATCTGTCCGAGAGCCAGTTATTAAAGTGAAAGCACGCGTCGAGGCAAGTGTTCTCGTACCCACTAAGTTTCCTCTTTCATTGGTTTTTGTTTATTATCGGGTATTATCGTCTCGATACCCACCCGTGGCTTAGAAAATGTAGTACCCGTGTCTTGAGATCGAGGATGGTATGGTTTGTTTGTAGATTTGCTCACCGATTCATCCGATGGAGCTTCGTAAAACCCTGACCCACGAGATTTTGGGGTTTTCCCATTTCCCGCCCATGAATCGTTAAATTGACTTCAAAATGTGAATTCCCACGTCCCTATTATGTATATATGTTGGCCATGTGAGAAATCTCGCACGTTATGACCCGTTTATGGCCTCCGAGTCCTCTAAGTTACTGTTCATCCGTTAGTAAATTGTAAAATTGCATGTTTTTCTTCTATCTAAATGTGATGAGACTCATGTTATGTGTTGATGTGAAAGTGTAAAGTCTCAAAATATACAATCGTGTATCGAAAGCATGGGAACATGTCCCGAGGGCTTCTAAAGTGGTGGTCGTGCACCGGAGGTAAGGAAATCAAAACTCCTTGTGAACTTGAACTAAAGTGTAATAAAAGTTAATTCCAAAGAAGGAATAAAAGTCATGTAAGTGAATGGAGGGAGACCCACTAGGTATGTTGTGGTGAACATTATCACCCGGATGGAGACGTGTGATGGGAATGAGGTTTCCCAGTTGTGAATGATTCTGTTGAGTAGTGGGTGCTCCCCTCTCGGAAAGTTGAACCTTGAAACTAGGACCATGGTTGATAGGGGTGGTGTCCTCTAGCTTGCCACGTGCGTCATGGTGGGAATCCAAGGAACACTCTTGCCACCCTTGGGGGTGGGTGATGTTCATGGCACGTTCTAGAACACTACAGTGAAAGAACGAGGATTGCCCTGGTCCCCGGGGGTGTGGGGCGTGTCGGTTGAACACTACATAGCGAGAGTAGTCGTTCGTGAATTGTTGCATGGATGCAACCAGGGGTCGAGTACTGCAGACCTAAAATGTTGCCGTGGCTTTAGAATGTGTAGCGAACACATTCCTTTCCTCGTTCTCTCGCTTCGTTGGCTAGTATGATCTACTGGCTCCAAGGTCCGCAAAGATAAATGTTAAAAAGGAAAATGAATAAAGTGAATCGGACAATCCTAAGTGTTCTCCTCCCTCTCGTGTTCCCTTGTATTGTCCCTATGCTTTGTTCTTCTTTTCAACTATTGTTTACCATTACCTGTTGTTAGTTAGTGGTGTATGATTTCATTTGCTGGGCTTTATGTTCACCCTTGCCTTATATTTTTCAAATGAGAACGCCTTGATGCCTGACGAGGCCGAGTAGATCATAGAAGCTCAGTAGATAGCTATTTTGCGTGCGAGGCTCAAGATTTTGGACTTGGACGGATTAGATGTATGACAAGGATCTTTTTGGGTTTAACTTTTGTATCTAATAAAACTTGTATGGTGATACCCTATGCTAGTGGTTCATGGATGACATGTGTATGTATCAGTCCGCTATGTTTTATGGTGTTTATATGTTTCCGCAGGTCTTGCCTTGTGATGAGTTCGAGGTCCCTAGTTGGCATCCTTCTTTGCCGGTGTCGTCTGGATCACGTCGCCGGAGCCACCTCGGTTGTCATGGCGTTTAGATCCTGTGTTGTTTGTCATGGGACTTAATGGATTTTCTTTTGAATTTCTTTGGATTATTGTGCAGGGTTGTATTTCAGGTGTTTGTATTTTAGAAAATGTCCAACTTACAAACGGAACTCTGCCAAATTTTCTGTAGAAACTTTTTGATGATATTTTGCCTGTTTGTCTTTATTTTCCTGACGGAGGTTATTCGATGGAGAATAATCTGGTTCGTCACAGTTGGTATCAGAGAAGGGATGCCTTAGGATGGATCTGAAGTTACGCGGAAGCCTAGGGTAGCGTAGGTTGGGATCGAACAAGTGAGCATAGGATGACCTACTTGGGTATATGTTCTCTTAATTGCGTATGTGTTTAGTATGTCTAAGGATATTGTCGTAAGGGTCTAACCTTTGGCTCAATCTGTTATTATTTCTTTTTCAGTGAGGATTTCTAAAGTTGACCATGCCGCCCAAACGTCGGAGTATGTCAAGGGATGATCTACCTCGAGACCGAGAGGCAGAATACCTTAATTTGTTGGGGCATCTTACCAATCTCATAGATAACATGGAACAGCGAAACCTTACTCTTGTCCCTGTTCTGTTCCGGGTCCCGGTTCAGGCTCCTTATAATCTAGGGCCATCTGTTTATGACCGCTTCGTTCAGGAGCGAGTGCCAGCGTTTCTGGGGGAACCTGACCCAATGAAGGCCGATTCATGGCTTGAGAGCTTGAAGAGGGTTTTTGCTGTGATTAGATGCCCCGAGGAGGATCAAGTGTTGTACACGTCTTACCGACTGCAGGGTGAGGCGCATCACTGGTGGTTAATGAAGAAAAGGACACTTGGGGTACCGGAAACCGAGATTACTTGGAAAGTGTTTGAGGATGCATTCCTCGAGAAGTACTTTCCTCATAGCCTCCGTGTTCAAAAAGAGGAGGAGTTCTTCTGGCTAAGGCAAGGAAACCGATCTGTGGCAGAATATGATGCTAAGTTTTCAGAGCTGTCTCGATTTGCCCCATTCCTGGTGGAGGACGAGGAGAGAAGGGCTAGGAAGTTCTTGTCTGGCTTGCGGGATGATATGCGTAAGCATTTGGCAACCCACAAATCGGCCACTTATGCTGAGATTCTAGATCAGGCTTTGATCTATGAGCAAGAGCATGCCAAAGAAGAGTTTTTCAAGAAGAGGTCGTTGAGTAAAAGTGGGTCAAGTATTGGTTCCGGGGCTAGTTCAGGAGGATCGTTTAAGAAGCCGAAGCAGCTAGCTTCTGGCCAAAGGAGCGACAAGACTTCATCATCGTCTTCTCAAGCTTCGGTGGGTTTTTGTAGGCGATGTGGGAGGGCGCATGATGGTAAACCTTGTCCTTTCTTGACGGGTGCTTGTTTCACTTGCGGTCAAGTGGGGCATAGGGCAAGGGAGTGCCCTCGGGCTTCAGGCATCCGAGTTCCAAAGCCGGCGGTCCAGGGTAAAGTTTTTGCAGCTTCTGCTAGTGAGGCCAGAGTTTCAAATGAGGTGGTGGAAAGTATACTCCCTGTTTGTGGTATTTCTTATTTAGTGCTTTTTGATTCTGGGTCCACTCATTCATTTATTTCTCCCCAATTGGCTTGCCGTATGACACCCTCTCCCGTGACCCTTGATTTTTCTTTGGTCATGGCTACGCCCATGGGGTCTTCTGTTGTAACCGATGTAGCCTATTTTGGGTGTATTGTGGAGGTGAAGGGGTTTCCTTTAGTGGCTGATTTGGTTTTGCTAGATATGCGTGATTTTGATGTTATTTTGGGTATGGATTGGCTATCCAAATATCACGCAACTATTGATTGCTTCCACAAAAGGGTGGACTTCGCTCTTCCAGATTGTAACCCCTTTTATGTTCAAGGGATGCGGAGGGTGGAGCAGTCTCATTTTATTTTTGCTCTACAGGTTCGCCACTTATTAAGTAGTGGGTGTGAAGCCTTTTTGGCTTATGTTAGTGTGGTGGAGAGTCGAGGATTACCCATGGCAGATATTCCGGTGGTTTGTGAATTCGAGGATGTGTTTTTCGATAAGTTGTCTACTCTACCACCACATCGTGAGATTGTTTGCGATTGACCTCGAGCCGGGGTCGGCACCCATATCGAAGGTCCCCTACCGTATGGCTCCTGCTGAGCTGAAGGAGTTAAAACAGTAGTTGCAGGATTTGCTCGGTTTTATTAGACCCAGTGAATCGCTGTGGGGCACTCCGGTTCTTTTTGTTAAAAAGAAGGATGGAGCCTTGAGACTATGTATAGACTACCGCGAGCTGAATAAAATCACAATCAAGAATAAGTATCCTCTTCCACAGATTGATGATCTCTTTGATCAGTTGTAGGGATCCTCAGTGTATTCCAAGATTGATCTTCAGTCGGGGTATCATCAGCTTCGCATTAAAGAAGGGGATGTTGCAAAGATGGCCTTCCGTACAAGATATGGTCACTATGAGTTCTTGGTGATGTCGTTCGGATTGACTAATGCTCCAGCTGTGTTTATGGACCTGATGAACCGGGTCTTTCAGCCATTCTTGGATAAGTTTGTCATGGTTTTCATAGATGACATTCTAATTTATTCTAGGGATTACTCCGAGCATGGGGAGCACTTGAGACTTGTGCTACAGACCCTTTGGGAGCATTGGTTGTTTGCAAAGTTTAAGAAATGTGAGTTTTGGCTCGGTGAAGTGGTGTTTCTAGGCCACGTAATTTTTGGAGGAGATGTCCCGGTTGGTCCACAGAAAATTAAAGCGGTAGTCAATTGGAGTCAACCGACGACCGTGTCAGAAGTCCAAAG
This sequence comes from Nepenthes gracilis, assembly GCA_033239525.1. Lineage (NCBI taxonomy): Eukaryota > Viridiplantae > Streptophyta > Magnoliopsida > Caryophyllales > Nepenthaceae > Nepenthes > Nepenthes gracilis. The sequence continues at coordinate 18,795,572 of BSYO01000002.1, forward strand.
CTTTTTGGGGATGGCCAGTTATTATCGTCGCTTCATAGAAAATTTCTCTCGGATAGCCTTACCTCTCACCCGTTTGACGAGGAAGGAGGTAGACTTTATCTGGACCGAGGAGTGTGATCGAAGTTTCCAAGAGCTAAAGGATCGGTTGACATCTGCTCCAATTTTGACTCTTACCGATGGTACGGGCGAATATGAGGTGTACTGTGATGCATCTAAGTTGGGGCTCGGATGTGTTCTTATGCAGAGGGGGAAAGTAGTTGCTTATGGGTCTCGTCAGTTGAAGACTCATGAGAAGAACTACCCGACCCATGATTTGGAGCTACCCGCTGTGGTTTTTGCCTTGAAGATTTGGAGACGTTATCTTTATGACGAGAAATTTCTGGTGTACTCTGACCACAAAAGCCTCAAGTATTTATTTTCGCAGAAAGAGTTGAATATGAGGCAGCGACGCTGGATTGAGTTCATCAAAGACTACAATTGTGAGATTCAATACCGACCGGGGAAAGCAAATGTGGTCGCGGATGCGTTGAGTCGTCGAACCTGTTGGGTGGCGTCCCTACAAATCAAGCAGATGGAGTTGCTTGACTGCTTAAAGTCATGTCATATCCAGCGTTATGTCAAGGGTAACCGTATGATATTATCCTTTCTTCAGGTGCAGCCCGAGATCCTCCAAAGGATCAAGGAAGGGCAGGTGTGTGACCCATTTTTGATGAATATTGTGGAAGATCTTGATAGGGACTCTCGAACCGATTTCGATGTGCGTTTCGATGGGATTTTGAGGTTTTGGGAGCGCCTATGCGTGCCGAATGTTGAGGATTTGAAGGAGGAGATTATGAAGGAAGCGCATGGAACCCGGTATACAATTCATCCCGGCATAAATAAGATGTACCAAGACTTGAGGAAAATGTTCTGGTGGATGAACATGCGGAGAGAGATTGTAGCCTTTGTTAATAGTTATATTGTCTATCAGTAGCTAAAGGCCGAGAGGAGGAAGCCTTCTGAGTTGTTGCAGCCTTTGCCCATTCCCTGTTGGAAGTGGGAGGATATCTCAACGGACTTTGTATCTGGATTGCCTAGAACTTTGAGAAATCATGATGCAATTTCGGTTATTGTGGACCGATTGATGAAATCTGCTCATTTTCTAGCCATTCGGAATACATACTCCCGTGATCGTCTGGCACGGCTGTACATCAGCGAGATCGTGAGGTTGCACGGTGTGCTAGCGTCTATTGTGTCTGATCGTGACCCGCGGTTCGTCTCTAAATTCTGGGCAAGTTTGCATTGCGAATTAGGGACGAGCCTGAAGTTTAGTACAGCATAGCATCCTCAGACCGATGGCCAGTCTTAGCGAACGATTCAAATTTTGGAGGACATGCTTCGTGCTTTGGTGTTGGAGTTCCAAGGAAATTGGGGTAATCACTTGGCACTTGCCAAATTCGCCTACAACAATAGCTTCCAGGCGAGTATCGGCATGGCTCCCTTCGAGGCACTTTATGGTAGGAAGTGCCGATCTCCCATTCATTGGGAAGAGACCAGGGACAGGCGGTTACTGGGCCCAGATGTTGTTCGTGAGACAGAAGAGAAGATCACTGTTGTTTTTGAAAAGCTGAAGGTTGCCTAGAGTCGACAGAAAAGTTATGCTAATAAACGGAGGTCCGAGCTTAGGTTTGAGATTGAAGATTTTGTCTTCCTCAAGGTATCGCCGTGGAAAGGAATTTCTAGGTTTGGAGTTAAGGGGAAATTGAAGCCGCGTTTTATTGGGCCATTTGAGATCGTTGAGCGGGTTGGTGAAGTCGCCTATCGTCTAGCTTTACCCCCGAGCTTGGCCGAGGTGCATAACGTTTTCCATGTTTCGATGTTAAGGAAGTGCGTCTATGATCCATCTCACGTGATCGACTTTGGGACTTTGTCTATCGATAAAGATTTACGTTATCTTAAGGAGCCCGTGGAAATTTTAGATCGAAGGGAACAAGTTTTGCGATCAAAAGTTATTCCTCTCGTGAAGGTCTTGTGGAGGGATCACTCCAGCGAGGAAGCGACTTGGGAAAGAGAGAACGAAATGCGGGAAAGGCATCCTCATCTATTTTGAGGTAGTGAGCTAATTTTATTCTTTAGATTCGTTAAAAAATTTCGAGGACGAAATTTTATAAGTGGGGGAGAGTTGTAAGGTTCCGGATTTAAAAACTTGATGATAATGAGGTGATTAGTATGCTAATGCTCAATACAAGACCTATAGAATGAATAAGGTTGGGTATCGGAAAAAAAATCGATGAAAGTTTGAATTGGTGCTGCTGAAGCACTGCCAGCAGGCTTGTGCCTGCTGGGCACTCGAACCGTGGCTCGAGCGCATTTTCCAGTAGCTCCCCCGCCTGCCATCCGCTCGAGTGGAAATTTCAGAAGCGCACCCGCTCGCTGGCCGCTCGAGCAACAATCGAGCGGAAAAACCAGAACCACCGCCGCCTGCTGGCCGCTCGAGTTGCGCTCGAGCGGGAAAACCAGTGCCGTGGCTGCCTGCTGCCCGCTCAAGCCGCACTCGAGCAGTGGCGCGGTATAAATACGTGTTCGGTTTTCTCCCCCGTCATTTTTGCACGGTTTAGGGTTTTTAGAGAGAGAGAGAGGGGCGACTCTAGAGAGAGAAGAACGGAGAACGAGGCCCGGGAGGCCAAATCCGTCAGAGAGCCAGTTATTAAAGTGAAAGCACGCGTCGAGGCAAGTGTTCTTGTAGCCACTAAGTTTCCTCTTTTGTTGGTTTTTGTTTATTATCGAGTATTATCGTCTCAATACCCACCCGGGGCTTAGAAAATGTAGTACCCATGTCTTGAGACCGAGGATGGTATGGTTTGCTTGTGGATTTGCTCACCGATTCGTCTGGTGGAGCTTCGTAAAACCCTAACCCACGAGATTTTAGGGTTTTCCCATTTTCCACCCGTGAATCGTTAAATTGACTTCAAAATGTGAATCCCCACGTCCCTATTGTGTATATACGTTGGCCACGCGAGAAATCTCGCACGTTATGACCCGTTTACGGCCTCCGAGTCCTCTAAGTTACTGTTCATCCGTGAGTAAATTGTGAAATTGCATGTTTTGCTTCTATCTAAATGTGATGAGACTCATGTTATGTGTTGATGTAAAAGCGTAAAGTGTTGAAATATATAATCGTGTATCGGAAGCATGGGAACGTGTCCCGAGGGCTTCTAAAGTGGTGGTCGTCCACCGGAGGTAAGGAAATCAAAACTCCTTGTGAACTTGAACTAAAGTGTGATAAAAGTTAATTCCAAACAAGGAATAAAAGTCAAGTAAATGAATGGAGGGAGACCCACTAGGTATGTTGTGGTGAACATGATCTCCCGGATGGAGACGTGTGATGGGAATGGGGTTTCCCAGTTATGAATTATTCTATTGAGTAGTGGGTCTTTCCCTCCCAGGAAGTTGAACCTTGAAACTAGGACCATGGTTGATAGGGGTGGTGTTCTCTAGCTTGCCACGTGTGTTATGGTGGGAACCCAAGGAATACTTCGGCCACCCTTGGGGGTGGGTGATGTTCATTGCACGTTCTAGGATACTACAGTGAAAGAACGAGGATTGCCCTGGTCCACGGGGGTATGAGGCGTGTCGGTTGAACACTACATAGCGAGATGTAGTCGTTCGTGAATTGTTACATGGATGCAACTAGGGGTTGAGTGCTGCAGACCTAAAATGTAGCCGTGGCTTTAGAATGTGTAGCGAACACATTCCTTTCCTCGTTCTCTCGCTTTGTTGGCTAGTACGATCTACTGGCTCCAAGGTCCGCAAAGATAAATGTTAAAAAGGAAAATGAATAAACTAATCAGACAATCCTAAGTGTTCTCCTCCCTCTCGCGTTCCCTTGTATTGTCCCTATGCTTTATTCTTCTTTTTAACTATTGTTTACCATTACCTGTTGTTAGTTAGTGGTGTATAATTTTATTTGCTGGGCTTTATGCTCACCCTTGCCTTATACTTTTCAGATGAGAATGCCTTGATGCCTGACGAGGCTTAGTAGATCATAGAAGCTCAATAGATAGCTGTTTTGCATGTGAGGCTCAAGATTTTGGACTTGGACAGATTAGATGTATGACAGGGATCTTTTTGGGTTTAACTTTTGTATTTGATAAAACTTGTATGGTGATACCCTATGCTAGTGGTTGATGGATGACATGTGTATGTATCAGTCCGCTGTGTTTTGTGGTATTTATATGCTTCCGCAGTTCTTGCCTTGTGATGAGTTCGAGGTCCCTAGTTGGCATCCTTCTTTGCCGGTGTCGTCTGGATCACGTCGTCGGAGCCACCTCGGTTGTCGTGACGTTTAGATCCTATGTTGTTTGTCATGAGACTTAATGGATTTTCTTTTGAATTTCTTTGGATTATTGTGCAGGGTTGTATTTCAGGTGTTTGTATTTTGGGAAATATCCAACTTACAAACGAAACTCTACCCAATTTTCTGTAGAAAATTTTTATGATATTTTGCCTGCTTGTCTTTATTTTCCTGACGGAGGTTATTCGATGGAGAATAATCTTGTCCGTCACAAATGGAATCTTAACTCATTTGTTTTCTTTGGTTTCAGATGACCAACTTAAAATCCTCGGACAGTTAAGATGTTAACCGACCTGGTTCCACCGACCTACGTAATCAGGCTGACTCAGGAGTTCTAGCCTTATGCGATCCTGCGCACGCATTGTAAAATAAAAGAAAATTTTAAGTCCACCTATGTAAGCATATATACCTTTTGTTTATAGTATATTTTAATACGGTATAAGTACGATAATTAGACGGTGGTCATATGGTGGACTATGGTTGTTCCATCACAATGGGAAGGTGGTAGCTTATGGATCTCAACAATTAAAGATCCATGAGAAGAACTATCTAACCTATGATTTAAATTAGCCGTTGTAGTATTCGCGTTGAAGATTTGGAGGCACTACTTATACAGCGAAAATTTTTTTGTATATTCTGATCAGAAGAGCCTCAAATACTTGTTCTTCCAGAGAGAGCTAAATATAAGGCAACGAAGGTGGATCGAGTTCCTTAAAGATTATGATTGTGAGATCTACTATTAGCCGGGGAAGGTGAATGTGGTCGCAGATGCCTTGAGTCATCGGACTAGTTTTGTCGCAAGACTGCAGATTAAGCAGATGGAGATGCCAGACTGCTTGAAGTTCTGTAACATATAGCATTATGTCAAAGGCAATAGAATGATGTTGTCTTTCTTGTAGGTACAACCCGAGATCCTTTAGAGGATTAAGAAAGGGCAGGCGAGTCATCTAATTCTGATTGATATTGTTGGAGATCTTAACCAAGACTCCCAGAGAGATTTTTGTGTCCATGCGAATGGAGCCTTGTACTTTTGGGATTGTATGTGTGTGCCTGACGATAAGGATCTAAAAAAGAAAATCATGAAGGAGGCTCACAGAATTAGGTACACAATCCACCCTGGGATGAATAAGATATACCTAGGACTTGAAGAAAATATTCTGGTAGAAAAATATGCAAAGGGAGATTGTTACCTTTGTTGGCCAATGTCTAATTTGTCAATAGCTGAAGGCTAAGAGGAGGAAGCCCATGGGATTGTTGCAACTCTTGCACATTCTGAGTTGAAAATGGGATGATATTTCTATAGATTTTATTTCAAGCTTACCTAGGACCCCGAGTAATCACGATACAATTTGAATTATTGTGAATCGGTTAAATAAATCAACTCATTTCTTAGCCATTCAGACGACGTACTCTGGTGATCTTCCAACACAGTTGTACATCAATGAGATTGTTAGGATGCACAGTGTACCGGCATCTATTGTGCCCGATCATGATCCACGTTTCATCTCTAAGTTCTGGGAGAGTTTATATCGGGAGCTAGGGACAAACCAAAAATTCAGTACAACGTATCATCCTCAAACTGATGACCAGTATGAGTAGACAATTCAAATATTGGAGGATATATTTAGAGCCTCAGCAATGGAGATGAGAGGAAATTGGGATGATCACCTAGCGCTGGCTGAGTTTGCAAATAATAATAGTTTCCAGGCAAGTATCAGCATAGCTCCTTTTGAGGCGCATTATGGCAGGAAGTGCCAATCTCCTATTTATTGGGAGGACATGGGAGATATGCGTTTATTGGGCCCAAATGTGATTTGGGAAACTTCGTAAAAGATCATGACAGTCTTTGAGAAGCTGAAGATGGCACATAGTCGACAGAAGAATTATGTCAATCAGAGGAGATCCGAGTTTAGATTCAAGGTTGGAGATTTTGTTTTTCTCAAGGTGTCACCGTGAAAAGGAGTCTAGATTCGGTGATAAGGGGAAGATGAAGTTGTGATTTGTTGGACCCTTTGAGATCCTAGAGAGAGTTGGAGAAGTGGCATATCACTTGGCGTTGCCACCGAGTTTGGCCAAGGTGTCCACGATCCGTTGCACGTCATCGATTACACCCCTTGGTCATCCAAGAAGATTTATTGTATTCGGAGGAGCCGGTTCAGATTTTAGATCAAAAGGATCAAATCCTACGCTCGAAGACCATCCCTCTAGTGAAAGTTTTGTGAAAGAATCACTCCCGCGAGGAGGCGATGTGGGAGAGGGAGGATGAGATTTGGGACAAGTATCCTCATTTATTTCAAGGTATGCCTTCTCATTTAAGTGTTAGGATTCGTTAATTTTGAGGATAAAATTTTCTAAGTATGGAAGAGTTGTGAGGTTTCAAATTTCAAAATCTAATAATTAAGAGATAATTAAGTTGATATAATCAAAATTAGGTTTTATTCATGTGGGAAAATCAAGTTTTGGGAGTATAGGATGCATCGGCGAGAGGTGCTCGCTCGGAGCCTTGGGAGGGGCTGCGAGCACCCGAACCAAAACCTAGCGCTTGCTAGGTGCTCGAGTGCTGGGGCAGGCATTGGAAATAGGCTTGCGCGGGCCTACTATGCACCAGTTGGCGTTCAAGCACCAGCCCAAGAAATAAAAACCCCGCGAGAATTTTTGGGTGTTATCTTTTCGAGGTTTCCACACAGATGAGAGAAAGCACGAAGAGGAAGAGAGAGAAGGAGAAATCTGAGGTTCCTGAGTCTGATTCTGATCTCAAGCTACTTAGAGAAGTGATAAATCGGGTTGAGCCAAGTGCATTCATATCCTTTACTTTCATTTTCATGCACTTTCATTTCATTTTCTTAGAGTATTCTCGTTCTGATACCCAATTAAATTTATATTTTGTATTACCCATGATCTTAGCATGTAAATAGTTCGATTCCATGTCTGATTTGTGATATTTGTGCGATTTTTGCACCCGAAAACCCTAACCCGCACGCCTCTTCAAAATTACCCTATTTCCTTGTAGTTTTTACATGATTTGGCTTTAGAAATTTAAAACCTTAGCTTTATGGACATGGGAATCTTATTTTTTGATATTTATTCGCATATGTTGTTATATGTTAATTTTAAGTAAATTAGAAATATTATCGAATATGAATCGGGATATTTATACACATTTATATTAACTATGTTATCTTGTATATACTCTGAAAATTACATTATATACATTTGTGAAGAAAAAATATTGTCCAGAAGCTCTAAAGTTGTGTATGGCTCTCGACGATAAGCATTCTGATTTTTTTTTCATACTTTATATCGATTATGCATATAATCTAAGTTATGTGAAAATATAAACTCCTAAGAATTATGCAAATTATGAAAAGTATAAGAAGTAAATTCCATAATGTGTTATATTTGATGAACTATTCTCCCGGAATGAGAACAATGCTTAATGAATATAAAATTTCCCTAAGAATAATAAAATGTGAATTGGACTAAGGATTATATTTCAGAGAGTAGTATTCTCTGGAATGCCTTAGGATATTACTATGGAAACACGATGACTGCCTCTGGGCAACAGGGGATATAGTGGCAAATGTGATATGGCCCCATAAATTAGGTTATAGGTATACCACTCACCACAGGGTGTTGAACTGCGTGGGTTATGCCTTAGAATATGTGATGGACTAGGTTACTCTCCTTAAATAACCTCCATCAATGGTAGCATAAACTTATACCCATAATTTATCATTATGGGTTCTGAAAAAATTTCGACAAAGTTTCCTCTACAACTGGGCGAAAACCAAAAATACAACCTGTTCAAAATAACCTACATAAGCACACAACTATTCAATTTAGATATTATGGCCTACAACACAATACACAATACCACATCGTCATACCATCCATGGCTCTAACACAGTATTCCTAACTATCGTATTGGATCTGAAGAGATGCCATCTAGGACTAAATAAAATCTAAAACATCCAACATTATTGCAAAAGCATAGCTAAATCCAGAAACCTGTGAAAGCATAACAATAACTATAAAATAATAACAAACTGTATTAAACTACTAAACTATTTACATTCTATTACAACAGATGTGTCCAAATCTTTAGACCTTCGACATTCAGCTAATCTCCTTAAACAAGTCTCTCTCTTTGCTCTAATTAATAGGGCACCGGCTTAATGTTCTCATCTGGAAGGAGAAACAGTAAGAGTGAGTGTACAACTCATCAAATATAATAATATATCACTAACTAAAGCAAATAATAGGAAAAACAGTAATTGGACAGGGGAAACGTATAACTTGAATAAAAATGAAGCATGCGAGGAGATGGGACATCTAGGATCATCTTGTTCGCATGTTTGTTCTAGTTACGTTTATTAATTTTCATTACTTTCGTTAATCTTTGCGGACTCGAACTAGTAGGTCGTACTAACCAACGATGTGAGAGAGCGATGAAAGGAATGTGTCTGCCACATATTCTAAAGTCGACTACATTTTAGGTCTGTAGTGTGACGGATTGGATTATTTTCCTTAAATAACCTCCATCAAGGATAAAATAAACTAGAATTCTTAATTAAATTTATTAATTTCTGTATAAAATTGGGCAAAGTTCCGCTTGTAAATCGAGCATTTGCCAAAATACAAACACCTGCGAAACAACCCTGCACCATAATCTACAACCATCCACAATACTACAAGTCTTATTGTTCAACACACTACACAGGATCTAATCGCCGCATCAACCGAGACGGCGCCGACATCATAACTCCAATATAATGCCGGTGGGGAAGGATGCCAACTAGAAACCTCAATCATAACCACAATGAGAAGGACCTGTGGAAGCATAAAAGAAACCACAATACACAACGGAACTAATTCATCATTCATCCATGCTAAACATCATATATCATCACCATACATATTTTACACAGTTTACAAAACATGGCCAAAATTCTAGTTTCATATACAAAATCAGCTAAGTCCCAACCCCGAGTCCTACGTGTAATATTAGCTATCAATTGCACTTCTATGATCTACTTTGTCTCGTTGGGCATCAGTGTGTTCTCATCTGAAAGATATATATAGCAAGGGTGAGCGTGCAGCCCGAAAAATAAAATCATACACCACTAACTACAGCAATATACAAGAAAGACAATAATTAGGTCGGGGAAATCATATAACTTGGACAAAGAAAGCGTGTGAGGAGAGGGAGCATCGGGAATTATTTAGTTTACATGTTTGTTCCGGTTATGTTCATTCACTTTCATTACTTTCATCAATCTTTGTGGACCCGAGCTAGTAGGTCGTACTAACCAACGATATGAGAGGACGAGGAAAGAAATGTGTCTGCCTCACATTCTAAGGTTCGCTACATTTTAGGTCTGCAGCACTCGACCATCGGCTACATTTTAGGTCCGCAACACTCGACTACCGGCTACATTTTAGGTCTACAGCACTCGACCATCAGCTACATTTTAGGCCTGCAGCACTCGGCCATCTCAGTTGTCCCATATCCCCCGAGGACCAGGGCAATCATCATTCTTTCACAGCAACATCCTAAAGCGTACCCTACACACCATCCTCCCCCAAGAGCGGCCGGAGTATTCCTTTGGTTCCCACCGTGGTGTACACGGTAAGCTAAAGGACACTACCCCTATGATCCGTGGTCCTAGTTTCAAGATTAGTCTTAATCATTGAAGGAAAATCTACCATTGTCATACATATTCTCAAACCGGGAAATGACATTCCCATCACTTGTCTCCAACCGAGAGACCAAATCCATCACTTCACATTTTGTGGATTATCTTCCATTTACTCATTCGGTTCCTTTCTTTCATTTGGAGTTTAGATCTTTCAACTCGTAAGAGAGCTTGATTATACTTACCTCTATGGGTCAAACACTACCTTAGAAGCCCCCGGGACGCATTCTCCTTGCTCCCGGTGCACAATTACACATTTTAGAGCTTACGATTTAACATAGCATTCGTTCATACATTCCATCACAATTGAAGAGAGCTAAAGCATGTATACTTCTAATTTTAGAGGAACATTGTTAGGCCACATTTAGAGGGTTCGGATGCTGTGAACGAGTCGAATTTTACGGAATCGGTCGTCTAGTCAACACGTACTTACTTTTGGAATGCGGGGATTCATATTCTAGAATCAATTCAACATTTTATGAAGGTAAAAACATGCAATTTCCACTTCATGTGTGAGGTTCCCAATTCACAAATCAATCAGTAAAATAATAAATAACATAATGGATACCTAAATAAGAGTCTTTGAAGAGATTTGGGGAAAATCTTGAAAAATGTGGTTAAAGTATCGTTGGCAAGCTAACCGCTCGAGCCTCGCTCGAGCCACGCAAACAGAATCTTCCCGCCTCAAGGCGTGCTCGCCTCCCCGCTCGAGCTGAACCGGGAAACTATCGCTCGATGCTCGCTCGAAGCCCGCTCGGCCGAGCGCTTCGGAACCTTCTCGCGCTCGCCCCGCCGAGGGCGAATTTTCCCGAAGCCTCCAGAATACTCTGGCGCTCGCTGGACGCTCGCTAGGCGCTCGAGCGGCCCGAGCACTATAAATACCCGGTCGGCCTACAATTTCTCACACCTTTCCATTTCTTCCCCACACTTTTCCAGAAGCATTTAGGCTAGGAGAGAGAGAGAGAACGTCAACCTAGAGAGAGAAAGGGAGAAAATCAAGGTATAAAGTCCGAGTTCGACCGAGAGCCAGTTTTTAAAGTGATAGTACGCGACGAGGCAAGTATTTTCATTCTCACTATTTATTCCTTTATGCTTTTTATTCGTTCTTCATCAGGTATTAATGTCCCACTACCCACACAAAATATAAATAGTCTATAACTCATGCCTGACCACGGAATCTATGACTCATTGATTAAATAAAGCTCCAAATTGAACGGTCTGGTACTACCAAACCCTAATCTCTTGTCAGATCTGAGTTTACTGTACTTTCTTCTCCAAATAATGCTAATTCGATTTTAAGGTCTGAATCGTCACGTCCCCTCGATGTGAATGGCCTATAAATGGTAAGAAATCTAAATTCCACTCATTAATTATAAGGTGCATATAAATGAAAATGTGGACAACATGCTTAAGTACCAATAGAAAGTGGGAACCGAACAAGTACATGGAGGGAAGTTCACAAAGTGACTTATGTATGATAAGACCTCCCAATGGCGGGAGATACGGCAAAAATGGATATGGTGGACTTTCCCTCAAATGGAAATGGAAATAGAATCAGAATCATGAAACTAGGACCATGGACTTCTAGATGGGTAGTATTCTCTGGTTTGACACGATCATCTCGGTGGAAACCCGAAGAATACTCTCGGCCGCGTATTCAGTCGCTTGTGTGGCGAGTGATGGCGGTGTCACGCCTTGGGATACTCTTTGGAAGAACGAGGACTGCATACAGTACCCCGGGGGAATGGGGGCGATACGATATGGCACGATATGATGTGCACGACCCAACGGAGGGTCGCTAAAGATAATCCCTCACGGCCTTAGATCATGGGGTAGAATCATGATCCTTTCCTCGTCCCTCCCGCATCGTTTGCTAGTACGACCTCGGCCCCACAGTCGCAAAGATTAAAGTAAAAATGTGAAAACATAAGTTAAATGATAATTGAATGTTCTTTCCCTTCCATATTCCATGATATTTTGATTGCATGTTACCCCTCTTTATGATTATATCATCCATAGCTTGATAGTGAGTTATGATCATACTTGCTGAGCGCTAAGCTCACCCTTGCACTCTCTCTTTTCAGATGAAAATGCCCTGATGCCTGACGAAACAGAGTAGGACCAAGAAGTAAGATCGACAACGTGGATTTTGAAGAAACCTCGAGGATCTATTTTGACTATGTATGGCATGAGAGATTTTGTGGATAAATGGTTTGATTTTGTATGATGGATTATTACGCTTCATGATTATTTTTGTGGTTATGCTTGGGTTCTATAGTTGGCATCTTTACCTCCGCCGACGTCATACCGAGTTATGACGCCGGTACCACTACTAAGGTTTAGTGGAACGGAGATCCCATGTATGATTTTAAATTATATCTACGTGGATGTTGTGCAGAGTTTCTTATAAGCACCTGTATTTTGGCAAGCGCTAAAATTTTCAGGAGAACTCTCGCCCAATTTTCTACAAAAATTATTAAAATATTAAACTATATTAGTTTATTGACGGAGGGGTTATTCGGATAAATAACCCGGTCCGTCCCTGATTGGTATGTCGAGAGAGAGGTTGATGCCATAGGACTGAATCGAATCCTTTGCGGAAGCTTAGGATAGAGGACCCTAGTCATTAAAGTTATTAGTTTAGTCAGATTCTAATTAATGATTTCGTTTCAGAAGTAAAAGATGCCACCCAGACGTAGAAGATCTCAAGGCAACAACCAGCCTCAAGATCGGGAGGCTGAGTATATGAATCTTTTGGGCCGAATGGCAGATGTTATCGAGGCCTTGAGGCAACGAAATCTCTCGACCCTATTCCTGCTCCAATGCTGGCCCCTGCAAATCTGGACCATCCGCATATGATCGTTTTGTTCAAGAACGAGTTCCGGAATTTACTGGGGAACCAGACCCGTAAAGCGGATACGTGGTTAGAAAGAATAAAGAAAGTATTTTCTCAGCAATTCGATGTCGAGAAGAAGATCGAGTATTATTTGCATCTTATCGGCTCGAGGGCGAGGCCCATCATTGGTGGCAAATGAAAAAGAGAGCCTTAGGCGTTCGGAGGAGGAAATTTCATGGCGAGATGTTTGAGGATGCATTTTTGGAAAAATATTTTCCCTCCGGCCTCCGTATCCGAAGGAGGAGGAATTTCTTCGATTAAGGCAAGTGGTGTCGATCATGGCACAATATGATGCTAGGTTTACGGAGTTGTCACGATTTGCTTCTTATATGGTGGATGAGGAAGAAAAGAAGGCAAGAAAGTTTTGACGGGTTTACGGGATGAGATCCGCAAGCAATTGGCCCCCTTCAAACTGACAACATATGCTGATGTATTAGATCGAGCCTTAATTTGTGAACAAGAGCTTGCAAAAGAAGACCTTTTCAAGAAAAGGTCATTGAGTAAAGCTGGAATGAGCAGCAATTCACGGGCAAGTTCGGAGGGACCATCCAAAAAGCCCAAGCAGCTGAGTTTTGGTCAAAAGAGTGGACAGAACTCGTCATCCTCCCAAGCCTCGGTGGGGTCATGTAAACATTGTGGGAAGATGCACGGGAATAGACCCTGTCTTAAAATGACTGGGGGTTGTTTTAACTGTGGTCAAGTAGGACATAAAGCAAAAGAGTGCCCTCGGCCGCCAAACCAATTCGTGCCTCAAAGCCCACTATTCAAGGAAAAGCTGCGGTATCCGCAAATGAGGCTAAAGCATCGAACTGACGTGGTAGAAGGTACGCTCTATATCCTGTGGAATTCCTTGTTCAAGTATTATTTGATTCCGGGTCTACGCATTCTTTTGTTTCCCCTCGAATAGCTCACATTCAAATTACAATTTTACCCGTATGCCTTGACTATACCTTGGCGGTATCCACACCCATAGGGTCTTCCATTCTTCTTGATGTTTCTTACCCGGGATGCGTAGTCGAGGTAAATGGATTACCCCTAAACGTTGATTTGATTCTCCTTGATATGCATGGGTTCGATGTTATTTTGGGTATGGATAGGTTGTCCAAAACCATGCAACGATTATTCGTTTTCATAAAAGGGTTAATTTTGAGATCCCGGATGTGAATCTTTTCACATTCAAGGAGAGTCGACGGGTGGAATCGTCTAGCTTCATTTCGGCACTCCAAACCCGTCATATGCTCAAAAGTGGATGCCAAGCCTATTTTTGGCCTATGTTACGGTAAAGAAAGCCATGCATTGTCAATTAAAGACATCCCAAGTGGTGTGTGAGTTTGAGGATGTATTCCCGATAAATTGACTACTCTACCCCTCGTCGAGAAGTTGAATTTGGGATTGATCTCGTGCCGGATCAGCACCTATTTCAAAAGCACCCTACCGTATGGCTCCTGCTGAGCTACAAGAGTTAAAGCAACAATTGCAAGACCTTCTCGATTTAGGTTTCATTATACCTAGTGTTTCTCCATGGGGTGCTCCAGTCCTATTTGTACGAAAAAGGATGGGTCTTTAAGGTTATGCATCGACTATCGAGAGCTAAATAAAATAACAATAAAAAACAAGTACCTTACCACGATTGATGATCTTTTCGATCAACTACAAGGAGCTCGTGTGTTCTCAAAGATTGATCTTCAACTGGATATCACCACTCCGGTGTCAAACAGAAGACGTGGCAAAGACGGCCTTCGGACGAGGTATGGACACTATGAATTCTTGTGATGCCGTTCGGGCTGACCAATGCCCCGGCCGTATTCATGGACCTAATGAATCGGGTCTACAACCATACCTAGACAAGTTTGTGGTGGTCTTTATCGATGATATCTTAATTTATTCTAAGGGTCATACGGAACATGAGGAACATTTGAGGATTGTTCTTGGACTCTTTCGAAACACCAATTGTTTGCAAAAGCGAAGAAATGTGAATTTTGGTTGGATAAGGTAGTATTCTTGGGTCATGTAATTTCTAATGGAGGTGTCTCGGTGGACCTACGAAAATCGAAGCAATGGTCAATTGGAGTCGACCCACATGTGATAGTGGTTCGTATTTCTTGGGATGGCAGCTATTATCGCCGTTCATTGAAAAATTCTCTCGGATAGCATTACCCCTCACTCGTCTAACAAAGAAAGAAGTAGCTTTGTCGGACCGACGAGTGTGATCAAAGTTTTCGTAAACTAAAAGATTACTTAACGTCAAAGACCTATTCTAGCCCTTCCGATAATTCGGGAGGATTCGAGGTGTATTGCGACGCCTAAGTATGGCCTTGGATGTGTTCTAATGCAAAGGGGTAAGGTGATATTTATGGATCCCGACAATTAAAATCCATGAGCAAAATTACCCGACTCATGACCTAGAATTAGTCAGTGGTGTTCGCACTAAAAATATGGGAGGCATTATCTATATGGTGAAAAGTTTTAGTATATTCCACCTATCAAAGCCCTCAAGTACTTATTCTCATAAAAAAAAGAGCTAAACATGAGGCAACGACGATGGATTGAGTTTCTTAAAGATTATGATTGTGATATACTTTATAAACACGGGAAGGCAAATGTGGTCGCATGCTCGAGTCGGACGATTTATAGCAAGTTTACAAGTCAAGCAGATGGAAATACTAGACTCGCTTAAAGTCCTATGACATTCGGCGATTCGTGGAAGGGAAATAGAATGATAGTATCCTTCTTACAAGGCAACCCGAGATCCTCCAGAGAATCAAGGAAGGACAAAAGAAGGGGACCGTTGCTGCGTATATTGCCAAGACAACTTGATGGGATTCCCGGGTTGATTTCAATAAACGCGCGCTAATGGAATTTAAGATTTCGTGAAACTGGTTGTGTGTACCCGACGACAAAGATCTTAAAGAGGAGATAATGAAAGAGGCACATCGGTCTAAATATACAATCCATCCTGGAGTAAACAAGATGTACGAGGATCTAAGGAAAATGTTTGGTGGAGAAATATGCGAAGGAAATTGTTTGCCTTCGGCCAGGTGCCTTATTTGTCAACAATTAAAGCGTAAAGAAAGAAACCCCGGATTATTACAGCCCTTACCCATCCCCAGTTGGAAGTGGGAAGATATATCGATGGATTTTGTGTCCGGTTGCCAAGAACCCTCAGGGAACCACGATGCGATTCGGTTATCGTAGATCGACTAACAAAGTCCGCTCATTTCATCGCCATCGGTTCACCTACTGTGATAGACTAGCACAACTTTATATTCATGAAATTGTCAAACTTCATGGTGTGCGATCAATTGTGTCGGATCGTGACCCACGATTCGTTTCTAAATTTTGGGAAAGCTTACATCGTGAATTAGGAGAAGTTGAAGTTTAGTACGGCCTATCATCCTCAAAGCGATGGACAATCCGAGCGGACGATTCAAATATTAGAAGATATGCTTGAGCCCGGTATTGGAGTTCAAAGGAAATTGGGATGATCACCTAGCACTAGCCGGGTTCGCCTACAATAACAGTTTCCCAGACGAGTATCTAATGGCTCCCTTTGAGGCACTTTACGGAAGGAAGTGTCGATCACCCATACATTGGGAAGAGACGGGGAGATAGGCGCACCTTCAGGCCCCGATATAATCCGTGAAACATCGAAAAAGATTGCAAGAGTTATGAAAAACTAAAGATTGCCGAGTCGGCGTGAAAGGTTATGCCGATCAAAGGAGAACTGAGCTCAAATTCAAGTCGCGACTTTGTTTTCCTTAAGGTGGCACCATGGAAGGGAGTTTCCAGATTTGGTGTTAAGGGAAAATTAAAACCACGTTTCATCGGACCATTTGAGATCCTCGAGCGAGTTGGCGAAGTAGCATATCGACTGGCATTACCACCTAGCCTTGCTGAGGTACATAATGTTTTTCATGTTTCGATGTTAAGAAAATATGTTTATGACCCCACACACGTGATTGATTATAGTCCATTGGCTATCAATGAGGACTTATCATATGTGGAAGAACCAATAGAAATTCTTGACCATAAAAGAACAAACTCTGCGCTCAAAGGTAATCCCTCTTGTTAAAGTATTATGGCGGAACCATTCCGTGAAGAAGCAAACATGGGAGAGAAGACTAAGTTCGGGAAAAGTATCCCCATCTCTTTCAAGGTATGTAAAATTCTTTCAAATTTCAGCATTGTTAAATTTGGGGACAAAATTTTCTATAAGAAGAGGAGAGTGTGAGGTTCCCAATTCACAAATCAATCAAGAAAATAATAAATAACATAATGGATACCTAAATAAGAGTCTTGGAAGAGATTTGGGGGAAAATCTTGAAAAATGTGGTTAAAGTATCGTTGGCAAGCAAACGCTCGAGCCTCGCCGAGCCACAAAACCAGAATCTTCCCCGCTGAAAGCGTGCTCGCCTCCCGCTCGAGCTGAACTGAAACTATCCCGCCGATGCTCGGCCGAAGCCGAGCGGCGCTTCTGCACCTTCGCTCGCCGGCCGCCCGGGCAAATTTTCCCGAAGCCTCCCAAGCCTCCGGAATACTGCGCGCTCGGACGCTCGCTAGCGCCGAGCGGCCCGAGCACTAAATACCGGTCGGCCTACAATTTCTCACACCTTTCCATTTCTTCCCCACACTTTTCCGAAGCATTTAGGCTAGAGAGAGAGAGAGAACGTCAACCTAGAGAGAGAAAGGGAGAAAATCAAGGTATAAAGTCCGAGTTCGACCGAGAGCCGTTTTTTAAAGTGATAGTACGCGACGAGGCAAGTATTTTCATTCTCACTATTTATTCCTTTATGCTTTTTATTCGTTCTTCATCAGGTATTAATGTCCCACTACCCACACAAAATATAAATAGTCTATAACTCATGCACGACCTACGGAATCTATGACTCATTGATTAAATAAAGCTCCAAATTGAACGTGCAGTACTACCAAACCCTAATCTCTTGTCGATCTCGAGTTTACTCGTATTTTCTTCTCCAAATAATGCTAATTCGATTTTAAGGTCTGATAAATCACGTCCCCTCGATGTGAATGGCCTATAAATGGTAAGAAATCTAAATTCCACTCATTAATTATAAGGTGCATATAAATGAAAATGTGGACAACATGCTTAAGTACCAATAGAAAGTGGGAACCGAACAAGTACATGGAGGGAAGTTCACAAAGTGACTTATGTATGATAAGACCTCCCAATGGCGGGAGATACGGCAAAAATGGATATGGTGGACTTTCCCTCAAATGGAAATGGAAATAGAATCAGAATCATGAAACTAGGACCATGGACTTCTAGATGGGTAGTATTCTCTGGTTTGACACGATCATCTCGGTGGAAACCCGAAGAATACTCTGGCGCGTATTCCGTCGCTTGTGAGCGAGTGATGGCGGTGTCACGCCTTGGGATACTACCGTGGAAGAACGAGGACTGCCTGGTACCCCGGGGAATGGGGCGATACGATATGGCACGATATGATGTGCACGACCCAACGGAGGGTCGCTAAAGATAATCCTCACGGCCTTAGATCATGGGGTAGAATCATGATCCTTTCCTCGTCCTCCCGCATCGTTTGCTAGTACGACCTCACATGGCCCCGTCCGCAAAGATTAAAGTAAAAATGTGAAAACATAAGTTAAATGATAATTGAATGTTCTTTCCCTTCCATATTCCATGATATTTTGATTGCATGTTACCCCTCTTTATGATTATATCATCCATAGCTTGATAGTGAGTTATGATCATACTTGCTGAGCGCTAAGCTCACCCTTGCACTCTCTCTTTTCAGATGAAAATGCCCTGATGCCTGACGAAACAGAGTAGGACCAAGAAGTAAGATCGACAACGTGGATTTTGAAGAAACCTCGAGGATCTATTTTGACTATGTATGGCATGAGAGATTTTGTGGATAAATGGTTTGATTTTGTATGATGGATTATTACGCTTCCGTAGTTATTTTTGTGGTTATGCTTGGGTTCTATAGTTGGCATCTTTACCTCCGCCGACGTCATACCTGAGTTATGACGCCGGTACCACTACTAAGGTTTAGTGGAACGGAGATCCTGTGTATGATTTTAAATTATATCTGTGGATGTTGTGCAGAGTTTCTTGCAAGCACCTGTATTTTGGTAAGCGCTAAAATTTCTGGGAGAACTCTGCCCAATTTTCTACAAAAATTATTAAATATTAAACTATATTAGTTTATTGACGGAGGGGTTATTCGGATAAATAACCCGGTGGAAAATCGCGCTTGGTCAGAGAGAGGTTGATGCCATAGACTGAATCGAATCCTTTGCGTGAAGCTTAGGATAGAGGACCCTAGTCATTAAAGTTATTAGTTTAGTCGATTCTAATTAATGATTTCGTTTAAGTAAAAGATGCCACCCAGATTAGAAGATCTCAGGCAACAACCAGCCTCAAGATCGGGAGGTCTGAGTATATGAATCTTTGGGCGAATGGCAGATGTTATCGAGGCCTTGAGGCAACGAAATCTCGACCTATTCCTGCTCCAATGCTGGCCTCGTAAAATCCTGGACCATCTCGCATATATGATCGTTTTGTTCAAGAACGAGTTCGAATTTACGGGGAACCAGGACCGTAGTAGCGTATACGTGGTTAGAAAGAATAAAGAAAGTATTTTCCGTAACGATGTCAAGAAGATCGAGTATTATTTGCATCTTATCGGCTCGAGGGCGAGGCCCATCATTGGTGGCAAATGAAAAAGAGAGCCTCATGCCCTGGAGGAGGAAATTTCATGGCAGGATGTTTGAGGATGCATTTTGGAAAAATATTTTCCCTCCAGCCTCCGTGATCGAGAAGGAGGAGGAATTTCTCCGATTAAGACAGGTAATCGATCTGTGGCACAATATGATGCTAGGTTTACGGAGTTGTCACGATTTGCTTCTTATACGGGTGGATGACGAGGAAGAAGGCAAGAAAGTTTTTTGACGGGTTTACGGATGAGATCCATGACAATTGGCCCCCTTCAAACTCGATAAACATATGCTGATGTATTAGATCGAGCCTTAATTTGTAGAACAAGAGCTTGCAAAGAAGACCTTTTCAAGAAAAGGTCATTGAGTAAAGCTGGAATGAGCAAAACAATTCAGAGGCAAGTTCGGAGGGACCATCCAAAAGCCCAAGCAAGGTGAGTTTTGGTCAAAAGAGTGGACAGAACTCGTCATCCTCCCAAGCCTCGGTGGGGTCATGTAAACATTGTGGGAAGATGCATGGAATAGACCCCGTCTTAAAATGACGGGGGGTTATTTTAAACGTGGTCAAGTAGGACATAAAGCAAAAAGAGTGCCTCAGCCGCTTGACAATTCTGCCTCAAAGCCCATTTATTCAAGGAAAAGCCTTTGCAGGTATCCGCAAATGAGGCTAAAGCATCGGGACGTGGTGAAGGTACGCTCTATATCTCTGTGGGAATTCCTTGTTCAAAGATATTTGATTCCGGGTCTACGCATTCTTTTTGTTTCCCCTCGAATAGCTCACAAATTACAATTTTACCCGTATGCCTCACTATACCTTGGCGGTATCCACACCCATAGGGTCTTCCATTCTTACCGATGTTTCTTACCCAGGATGCGTAGTCGAGGTAAATGGATTACCCCTAAACGTTGATTTGATTCTCCTTGATATGCATGGGTTCGATGTTATTTTGGGTATGGGTAGTTTGTCCAAAACCATGCAACGATCGGGACTGTTTTCATAAAAGGGTTAATTTTTGAGATCCTGATGTGAATCTTTTCACATTCAAGGAGTCGCCGTGGGTGGAATCGTCTAGCTTCATTTCCCGCACTCCAAACCCGTCATATGCTCAAAAGTGGATGCCAAGCCTATTTGGCCTATGTTACGTAAAAGAAAGCCATGCATTGTCAATTAAAGACATCCCGGTGGTGTGTGAGTTTGAGGATGTATTCCCGATAAATTGACTACTCTACCCCCTCACGAGAAGTTGAATTTGGGATTGATCTCGTTAGGGATCAGCACCTATTTCAAAAGCACCCTACCGTATGGCTCATTTGAGCTACAAGAGTTAAAGCAACAATTGCAAAGACCTTCCAGATTTAGGTTTCATTATACCTAGTGTTTCTCCATGGGTGCTCCATCCTATTTGTACGAAAAAGGATGGGTCTTTAAGGTTATGCATCGACTATCGAGAGCTAAATAAAATAACAATAAAAACAAGTATTCGCTACCACGGATTGATGATCTTTTCGATCAACTACAAGGAGCTCGTGTGTTCTCAAAGATTGATCTTCAACTGGATATATCACCCGACTTGTGTCAAACAGAAGACGTGGCAAAGACGGCCTTCCGGACGAGGTATGGACACTATGAATTCCTTGTGATGCCGTCGGGCTGACCAATGCCCCGCCGTATTCATGGACCTAATGAATCAAGGTCTTACAAACCCATACCTAGACAAGTTTGTGGTGGTCTTTATCGATGATATCTTAATTTATTCTAAGGGTCATACTTAACATGAGGAACATTTGAGGATTGTTCTTGAGACTCTTCGGGAACACCAATTGTTTGCAAAAGCAAGAAATGTGAATTTTGGTTGGATAAGGTAGTATTCTTGGGTCATGTAATTTCTAATGGAGGTGTCTCGGTGGACCCACGTAAAATCGAAGCAGGTGTCAATTGGAGTTTACCTCCACGATCGATGTAAGTTCGTAGTTTCTAGGGATGGCGGCTATTATCAGCTGTTTCATGGAAAATTTCTCTGGATAGCATTACCCCTCACTCTGCCTAACAAAGAAAGAAGTGCTTTGTCTGGACCGACGAGTGTGATCAAAGTTTTTTAAACTAAAAGATTACTTAACGTCAACACCTATTCTAGCCCTTCCGATAATTCGGGAGGATTCGAGGTGTATTGCGACGCCCTAAGTATGGCCTTGGATGTGTTCTAATGCAAAGGGGTAAGGTGATAGCTTATGGATCCCGACAATTAAAAATCCATGAGCAAAATTACCCGACTCATGACCTAGAATTAGCTGCCGTGGTGTTCGTGACTAAAAAATATGGAGGCATTATCTATATGGTGAAAAGTTTTAGTATATTCCGACCATCAAAGCCTCAAGTACTTATTCTCGCAAAAAGAGCTAAACATGAGGCAACGATTTATGGATTGAGTTTCTTAAAGATTATGATTGTGATATACTTTATAAACACGTGAAGGCAAATGTGGTTTGGATGCTCGAGTCGTCGGACCCGTTTTATAGCAGTTTTACAAGTCAAGAGATGGAAATACTAGATCGCTAAAGTCCTATGACATTCGGCGATTCGTGAAGGGAAATAGAATGATAGTATCCTTCTTACAAGTGCAACCCGAGATCCTCCCGAGAATCAAGGAAGGACAAAAGAAGGACCCGTTTTGGCAGAATATTGCCAAGAATCTGATAAGGATTCCGGTTGATTTCAATAAACGCGCTTAATGGAATTTTAAGATTTCGGGAACGGTTGTGTGTACCCGACGACAAAGATCTTAAAGAGGAGATAATGAAAGAGGCACATCGGTCTAAATATACAATCCATCCCTGGAGTAAACAAGATGTACAGGGATCTAAGGAAAATGTTCCGGTGGAGAATATGAAGGAAATTATTTGCCTTAAATCGGCGGTGCCTTATTTGTCAACAATTAAAAGCGAGAAAGAAAGAAACCCTCTCGGATTATTACAGCCTTACCCATCCCGGTTGGAAGTGGGAAGATATATCGATGGATTTTGTGTAAGGTTGCCAAGAACCCCGGGGAACCACGATGCGATCTGGGTTATCGTGAGATCGACTAACAAAGTCCGCTCATTTCATCGCCATCCGGACCACCTACTCTCGTGATAGACTAGCACAACTTTATATTCATGAAATTGTCAAACTTCATGGTGTGCAAAGATCAATTGTGTCGATCGTGATGACACGATTCGTTTTCTAAATTTTGGGAAAGCTTACATCGTGAATTAGGAACGGTTGAAGTTTAGTACGGCCTATCATCCTCAAAGCGATGGACAATCCGATGACGATTCAAATATTAGAAGATATGCTTGAGCCGGTATTGGAGTTCAAAGGAAATTGGGATGATCACCTAGCACTAGCCGAGTTCGCCTGCAATAACAGCTTTCAGACGAGCATCGGAATGGCTCCCTTTGAGGCACTTTACGGAAGGAAGTGTCGATCACCCATACATTGGGAAGAGACAGGAGATAGGCGCTGCTAGGCCCCGATATAATCCGTGAAACATCGAAAAGATTGCGGTAGTTATTGAAAAACTAAAGATTGCCCCAGTCGGCGGAAAAGTTATGCCGATCAAAGGAGAACTGAGCTCAAATTCGAAGTCACTTTGTTTTCCTTAAGGTGGCACCATGGAAGGGAGTTTCAGATTTGGTGTTAAGGGAAAATTAAAACCACGTTTCATCGGACCATTTGAGATCCTCGGCGAGTTGGCTAAGTAGCATATCGACCGGCATTACCACCTAGCCTTGGCCGAGGTACATAATGTTTTTCATGTTTCATGTTAAGAAAATATGTTTATGACCCCACACACGTGATTGATTATAGTCCATTGGCTATCAATGAGGACTTATCATATGTGGGAAGAACCAATAGAAATTCTTGACCGCAAAGAACAAACTCTGCGCTCAAAGGTAATCCCTCTTGTTAAAGTATTATGGCGGAACCATTCCGTGAAGAAGCAACATGGGAAAGAGAAGACGAAGTTCGGGAAAAGTATCCCCATCTCTTTCAAGGTATGTAAAATTCTTTCAAATTTCAGCATTGTTAAATTTCGGGGACAAAATTTCTATAAGAAGAGAGTTGTGAGGTTCCCAATTCACAAATCAATCGTTAAAATAATAAATAACATAATGGATACCTAAATAAGAGTCTTGGAAGAGATTTGGGGAAAATCTTCGAAAAATGTGGTTAAAGTATCGTTGGCAAGCTAACTGCTCGAGCCTCGCTCTCGAGCCACAAAACTGTAATCTTCCCGCTCAAGCGTGCTCGCCTCCGCTCGAGCTGAACTGAAACTATCCCGCTCGATGCTCATCGAAGCCCGCTCGAGCGGCTTCTAACCTTCTCAAGCCCGGCCCACTCGGGCAAATTTTCCCGAAGCCTCCCGAAGCCTCAGAATACTGCGCCGCTGTGACGCTCGCAGGCGCTCGAGCGGCCCGAGCACTATAAATACCCGTCTCGGCCTACAATTTCTCACACCTTTCCATTTCTTCCCCACACTTTTCCGGAAGCATTTAGGCTAGAGAGAGAGAGAGAACGTCAACCTAGAGAGAGAAAGGAGAAAATCAAGGTATAAAGTCCGAGTTCGACCGAGAGCCGATTTTTAAAGTGATAGTACGCGACGAGGCAAGTATTTTCATTCTCACTATTTATTCCTTTATGCTTTTTATTCGTTCTTCATCGTATTAATGTCCCACTACCCACACAAAATATAAATAGTCTATAACTCATGCACGACCACGGAATCTATGACTCATTGATTAAATAAAGCTCCAAATTGAAACTGGCCAGGTACTACCAAACCCTAATCTCTTGTCGGATCTCGAGTTCTTGTACTTTCTTCTCCAAATAATGCTAATTCGATTTTAAGGTCTGAGATCGTCACGTCCCCTCGATGTGAATGGCCTATAAATGGTAAGAAATCTAAATTCCACTCATTAATTATAAGGTGCATATAAATGAAAATGTGGACAAATATGCTTAAGTACCAATAGAAAGTGGGGAACCGAACAAGTACATGGAGGGAAGTTCACAAAGTGACTTATGTATGATAAGACCTCCCAATGGCGGGAGATACTGTGAAAAATGGATATGGTGGACTTTCCCTCAAATGGAAATGGAAATAGAATCGAGAATCATGAAACTAGGACCATGGACTTCTAGATGGGTAGTATTCTCGGGTTTGACACGATCATCTCGGTGGAAACCCAAGAATACTCACGGCCGCGTATTCTCGTCGCTTGTGTGAGAGTGATGGCGGTGTCACGCCTTGGGATACTATGTGGAAGAACGAGGACTCCCCTGGTACCCGGGGAATGGGGCGATACGATATGGCACGATATGATGTGCACGACCCAACGGAGGGTCGCTAAAGATAATCCCTCACGGCCTTAGATCATGGGGTAGAATCATGATCCTTTCCTCGTCCTCCCGCATCGTTTGCTAGTACGACCTACTGGCCCTGGTCCGCAAAGATTAAAGTAAAAATGTGAAAACATAAGTTAAATGATAATTGAATGTTCTTTCCCTTCCATATTCCATGATATTTTGATTGCATGTTACCCCTCTTTATGATTATATCATCCATAGCTTGATAGTGAGTTATGATCATACTTGCTGAGCGCTAAGCTCACCCTTGCACTCTCTCTTTTCAGATGAAAATGCCCTGATGCATTTAAACAGAGTAGGACCAAGAAGTAAGATCGACAACGTGGATTTTGAAGAAACCTCGAGGATCTATTTTGACTATGTATGGCATGAGAGATTTTGTGGATAAATGGTTTGATTTTTGTATGATGGATTATTACGCTTCCGTAGTTATTTTTGTGGTTATGCTTGGGTTCTATAGTTGGCATCTTTACCTCCGCCGACGTCATACCCGAGTTATGACGCGGTACCACTACTAAGGTTTAGTGGAACGGAGATCATGTATGATTTTAAATTATATCTCATGGATGTTGTGCGAGTTTCTTGCAAGCACTGTATTTTGGTAAGCGCTAAAATTTTCGGGAGAACTCGCCCAATTTTCTACAAAAATTATTAAATATTAAACTATATTAGTTTATTGACGGAGGGGTTATTCGGATAAATAACCCGGTCCGTCACATCATGTCTTGGGTGAATAGTGTCGGCGCCCATTTAGAGGGTTTGGACGCCGCGAACGGGTCGAGATGTGCAAAATTGATCGTGCGGCCGACGTATATACATATTTGGGCCTTGCGGATTCACATTTTGGGCTCAATTGAACGAAACGAGGGGCAGAAATGGGAAACCCCCAATTTCCCGTAGGTTAGGGTTTGATGATACTCCACCGGTCGGATCGATGAGTAAATCGGACAATAAATTACATAATTCTTGGTCTCAAGTCACGGTACCACATTTTCCATGGTTCGGGTTGGTGTCAAGATGAAAATACCCGACAATAACCGAAAAACATCGGAAGAGAAAAGTTAGTGGGTATAAGAACACTTGCCTCGACGCGTGCTATCACTTTCGTAACTGGCTCCCAGGCGGATTCGAACTCTACGACTCGATCTCCTCCTTTCTCTCTCTAAAATCAGCGCTCTTCCTCTCTCCTACTTTCCAAAAATCCTCTAGAAAATGAAAAAGTGGAAGAAATACGAAGCAGGTCGCGTTTTTATACTAGTCGGGGCGCTCGAGCGCCAAGCGAGCGAGCAGAGAGCGCGCCCTCGCTGACGGCCCGCGTTCGTGCATGCACAGGCGCTAACCGGGCGGGAGAACTACTGGATTTTACCACTTGAGCACTGCTCGAGCTCTCAGTAGGCCGGGAGGCTACTGGATTTTACTGCTCAAGCGTCGCTTGAGCGCTCAGCGAGCAGTGAGGCTATTGGATTTTACCACTCGAGTGCCGCTTGAGCGGGCAGCAGGCGCGGCCTGCTGCTTGTGCCACTGGTTTTTGCGCTCGAGCCTGCGCTCGAGCGCATGGCAAAAGGGTCAGCGTGATTTCAGCAATTCACAACCCGATTTTCCTCTCGATACGCATACTCATGTATTCAATAGGTCGAGTATTAGTTATTATCACGTTGATTTCCTCATATTTATTATACTTTTAAACCTGGAACCTCACATGCAGCACTCGACCATCGACTACATTTTAGGCCTTCAGCACTCGACCATCTCAACTCACCCCATATCCCCGGGGACTAGGATCATCTCATCTTTCTGTGGGCCTTAATCCCTTTTAGCATTCCAATCTAAGTTCATAAGAGAGTTAGGAATTTCTTACCTCTGATGGTCAAATATCATCTAGAAGCCTCCGGGACGCATTCCCTTGCTTCCGGTGCACAAATACACTGTGCAAATTTACACTTTGGGGTCCTCCAAAACGCATTTTCTTGTGAACGGAGCACAAATATACATTCCAAAGCTTACATTTACATTTAAATAATTAAATGTAATTTTCATAACAATTAAACGGGGCAAAGCATGTAAATGTTCTATTCAAACTTGGATGAACAATGTCAGGGGGTATTTTAGAGCATCCGGACGCCGCGAACAGGTCGATACTTGTGAGATTGCACGTCCGGTTGATACATATACATAATTGGGACATAGTGATTCATATTTTGAAGTCGATTTAACATAATACGTAGGTAGAAGCATGCAATTTTCCCATTTCATCTCGGATGAACAGTAACAGTGGCATTTTAATTTATATTTTGGGGTCAATTTAACAAGATACAGTGTGGAAATAGAAAACCCCCAATTCCCGTAGGTTAGGGTTTGGTGGAACTCCAGACCGGATCGGTGAGTAAATCGGATAATAAACTACATAATCCTTGGTATCAAGTCGTGGGTAATCCATTTTCCATGGTTTGGGTGGGTATCGAAATGAAAATACCTAATGATAAACGAAAAACATCGAAAGAGAAAAGTTAGTATGAGAACACTTACCTCGACGCGTATTACCACTTTTATAACTAGCTTTCGAACGGATTTGGACTCCATGGGCTCAATCTCCTCATTCCTCTCTCTAGAATCGGCACTCTCTCTCTTTAGAAGGGTTTGGTTCGTGGAGAAAATAAAAATCGTGAAGCAGGACGCAGCTTTAAAACGGGCTGGCGCTCGAGCGCACGGCAACTGCAGCCTTACTACCCAGGCCGGGTCGAGCACGCGGCCAGCACAGACAATCTGGATTTTGTGCTCTCCATGGGCTCGAGCCCACGGTGGGCGCAGGTTAGGCCCGCAGCAAGCCTATTTCACGTTTTTGCCGTTCGGGACCCGTTTTGACCATTCTAACCCAATATTTCACATCCTTGGATCTTACTTTTGATTATATAACCTTAATAAGTCATGATTATCATAATTTAAAACCCAAAATCTTATTTATAAATTAATATTTCCTGGCTTACAATTTTCATTCCCGATTTACCAATTCCGGCTCTTTGAGCTTTTCAATCAGATTCCTACCGTACCTTTTGACCACAATTTACCTATGTTAACTTAATTACTTTCTAATTATTATATTCTTAACCGGGAACCTCATAACTCTCCTCCACTTATAAAAATTCCATCCTCAAAATTTGACAAGCCTCAGGATTTATAATTGGGAAAAAATCCTTTCAGAATTCCTTCTTCACGATCCTACGTCACATCTTTGATCAAACGACTTATTCTAGGGGGGCCTTATCTCAATACGAATTCCTGGTCTCCAAAACGACATAACCCAAATACTTACTGATTTCCTCGACTATCGATATAAGGGAGACTTTATTACAATCACTAGAATTCCCGAAGCGGCCTAAAAATAATGCTAGCCATTCCTCTAGCCTAATTCGATACTTCAAGTGAACCAAAGAACTTCCACTTCAGTTCATTCCAAGCCTTAAAAAGGATTCGATCACAGGGAATCTCAACATTATTCTGAGATTTCGAGGCCATGGGCCCACAATGCTTTCACGGCACTACTCTAATTAATTATCTAACTACGAATCATTCTATTGAGATTTCACCACCATATCAAATTCAGCTTGATGTCCCAAAATTCTCTAATCAAGCTTTTCTAGGTTTTGATATGAACTTTAAATCACAATTAAACTTGAAAGTCAGAATAATTTATATTCCCGCTATTTCATTGGTAAGTTGACCAACCGACATATTCCCCAAAATACACAGCCCACATCAAACACCCAAAATATACGGCAACCATGATCAAAACAATCCTAGGATAGCTATACCATAGAAACGAATCCCACGATTTTCAGGCTACAGCCACATTAAAAACTACAATCATAACGATCACCAAAAAATTCGGCATACTTTAGATCATCCTCCCCGTAACCTCAGAATCCGATTACTGAGCAACCTCAAAATCTCGTTGGTATACCAATGAGCCAACTACTCCAATCCGAACACATCTTCTATGATTAAGATATGTGGGTCGCTTTAATTGTCCTAAAATAAAACCATAAGGACTTCATATTTCATAAATTCATAACTCCAATACTTCGAATACGATTCTATCTCCCAATTTAAGAATATGACATCCTATCACCCAAGTATTTGGACCTACTCGCAATTTACCTTTCACATCTCCTACAAAACTTCGAAGACATATTAAATCTAAAGACTTATAGCATCAATTGTCAGTGTTGATGTCCGCTTTCCAAAAAAATACCGAGGTTTACCTTCCCAATCTTTAAACAGATCTGTCCACATATAACACCATATGATCATCTTTCCTTTATGATACATTTATTTTGGCTCTTAAAATTTTAATAATGGCTATCTTCAAAGAAAACATCCATAAGTTCTCAAAATGGAGACTTCAATCGCTAATTCCGACCTACACGTGGAGTAACTCTAATTATGAACTTCTCCCCCACTTAATCCGAGGGTAGCCACCAATCATGATGCGAGAGTAATATAATCCTATCATTTCTCAAAAATATTACATTCTACGATAATTTACCAGACCCATCAGGGGTCAATCCAAATGACATGGATGTCAATTAACCCTTTTCAGTCCCCAGAAACTACATTTTCATATTTCGTTTTAATAATTACAAATCTCTTCTAAGTCAAACGTTTCACTAACACTGTAATCCTCAAGGAATACTTATCAGGTCACTTAATAACTTCGGCTAGACCCAAGATGACTATACGCTTCCATGGCACTAATCGGTCTTCCCAATTAGCCATCACTCGAAGTCTTATGGATTTCAAAATCATGCTACCAAAGAACCACATGCTTAACAAGGCATTTCCTCAAACTAAACTCGCATTCCCTTCTCAATGGGGCATACGGATTAACAGCCGTTCACAATTTATGATATAATCCTCAAACAAATTACATACACCCTATGTCCTTTTAAATTCACCAATAAAGTCACCTCAATACGGGCCTGACTATGGCCAAAAGATCCATCCATAAAATTTCATGAGATACCCGCGAACCTACAAAATCCAAATGGTGTTTTCAGACTTCGTAATAGCCATATCCTTATCCTGAATACCGTCGAGTCTACAACCCCCATTAATCCACAATTAACACGCTATGGACCCATATCGATATTAGCAATCTTCAAGCCTTTATAACAGCCCACATAATTCACCTATTCATTCACAAAGTCCACTTATCAAATTATTAATCTCTTCGGCAACCCCATTTTCAAAATTCATGAACCTTGTCAGCTCGTCTTATTTACCTCGAAAGTTCTAGAGTATTCATCCTTGTGGGAGATGAGGCCAGAAAAAAAAAATATATATATATATATTTAAGGCGGAGTGTTTTATGCTCCGGCCTTGAGCATAAAATCCGGAGCTTATTTGCTCCCTTTTGTCCGTAGTGGCCTTGAGCTTCTTGGTGGGCGGAGTGGCGTTGTTGTTGAATCCGGAGTGGCCTTGTGCCTATCAAAAACCGGAGTGGATTTTCGCTCTTGGAAGCCAGAGTGATTTGTGAGATGCTTAATGGCCGGAGTGATTTTAGGTCGGAGTAGAATCGGTGCTTCTTGATGGTCGGAGTTACCTTGCGCTTTTTGAAAGTCGGAGTGATTTGTGGCGCCTTGAGGGCCGAAGCTGCCTCATGCGTCGTGAAGACGGAGTAAATTGTGAGAGGCTTGAGGGCCGGAGAGGCCTGTGCCTCATAAGGACAGAGTGGCCTTTTGCCTTTTAAAAGCCGGAGTGGTTTTTATGTGCCGATTTGGATCTGCATTTCAAGTGTGCTTTCAACTTGCGTTTCAAGTGCCGATTTGGATTCGCGTTTTTGGATGGAGTGACTTTGGACGGAGCAACTTGGGACGGAGTGACTTTGGACGGAGTGACTTGTACGGAGTGTCTTTGGACGGAGTGGCTTTAGACGGAGTGACTTTGGACGGAGTGACTCTAGACGGAGTTTGCTTTTGCTCACTTTATCTTGGGCCGGAGCGCTTTTACTCTATTTATCCGGAGTGCATTGGACGGAGTGTAATGGGCGGAGTGGCTTTGTAGAATCCAGTGTTCTTTTGTCTGGAGGCCGGAGTGCTTTGTAGATTCCGGAGTACATTGGACGGAGCGTTGTTTTTGATATTATAATCTTCTTTTTAATGACTTTTGTCATGATTTAGGGGACTCCCTATTTCTATGTTTCTTTTGCCAAGTCGGCAAAGCACTTGGTAAAGAACATAGCTGCTTGTACATTTTATTTAAATTTTAATACAATTAATTACTTAACAAAAAAAAAAAAGGTTCTAGAGTATTCTACTATAATACAAAATTGATACCTCCTCGGCTTTATATGGAATCCTCAATGATCGGCGTCGATTTCGACACAACTTCAAATTACCTACCAAAGATAGTTCAGCTTACTCTTCCTTCTGATAACATTCTCAAATATTCACATAACCAAAATCCCTCAATGACCACAAAATGACCTTTGGGCGTGGTCGCCTATGCAAATTGGATTTAGCGCAAATCCTCATTAAATGATTTGCAGGAAAGACGACATTAATCTCCTAATACCTCGATCAGTTCAGACTTATGTTTCAAATCCTAAAACCCTATTACAGGATGTTATCTCTTGACTAGTCCAACCCAAGCTAGCACAGCGGTTCGCCCACCAAACTACTACTAAGATCAGGTTAAAACTTGATACCTTAGGTAACTCAAGCTCATGCCCAAAATCGCACAATTCACTTGCAAGACATAATATGCTTACCAATCCAATTCAGATCGACTCAACGACTTACTAACCAAATAATCCATAATGTCACATCAAGATTGGTACCACAAAATGGTTCAGATTAACCCAACCAATTGCATCTACGAACCCAAGAAAATGTCATAACCCTCGATACCGCTTTTATCAAGCTTGGATCCTTAAATAAACAAATAAACTTAGGAATCACAGAATTATATGTTCGAGATCCCAAATGATACAGGTCTTGTGACGTCAAAATTGAGAAATCTCATCTTCCATCACGACGATCAACACATTTTCCTTATGCGCCATCACCACCAAAACTTTGATCCAAGGCATTGGATTTCTTCTCTACCAGGCCAAAGGATACAAACTACCCCCTGAATCTAGTGATCAAGCTATCTACGACTTAGATCATAGTCCCAAAATCTCTTTGGAAAGACATTTATCCAAGATTCATCCATGTACATCCACCTTAATATATCTTTTATTCTCCCGAATACTGGGTCTCCTTTGTCACTATTGCAATGCCTAGGTCTTCCAATTACGCATAACTTGAAAACACAACGTAACATGGGCACAAAATTCCCAAAATGACACCAGGCTACAATATTAAACTCAAGAGCCTTACCTCTTATCACAACAGGTGACACTTAACACCCTGAGTTAATACCTTAGAATCCCAATTCAGACACTAGACCTCTTCACTATTCATCCCTAGATAAGGACATTCCTCAATCTTGTGATCAAATTAATTACAATTAGAATCATACTTCTTAACTTGTCGGGAAGAATACCTCATCGATTAAAGAACACCCATGCAGATGTCCTACAATACTTCTAATCTTCCCGAGCATTTGGCTACACAAACACCATTTCAATACTTATAATTCATGTCTCAATTTCCACAAAGTCTAAGTCACTTAGAATTCAAACACTTAACCGTTATTCAACCCGCTTGCTAGGTTGATCAGGCAACCCTTCTTAGCATATTACTAGCCTCAGGACCTCAATCTAGAGCCGGCCAAACTTGAACCTTAATCTAACACCAATTAACCTAGGCCCCAAATCCTCACTGATCAATTTAAATACTAAGTCGTACTAATGAAATTAAAACCTCAAGGAGCCTCCTTACAGCTCCTACCGACCTCACGGTTGACCACTACCCCGTGTATTCCCTTGACTAAAAACCATGTTACTTCCTATGACCACAAACATCACAATACTATGAATCCTCCAATAATCAGATTAGAGGGAGGGGCTAAGATTGATGCATTTCAAAATTAACCCCTTAAGCCCAAAACTTAAGCATTTCCTCTAATCCGAACTACTTAATCTCACCTCAACATAGAATAGATTAACCTGAATCCTCAAACC
This sequence comes from Nepenthes gracilis, assembly GCA_033239525.1. Taxonomy (NCBI): domain Eukaryota; kingdom Viridiplantae; phylum Streptophyta; class Magnoliopsida; order Caryophyllales; family Nepenthaceae; genus Nepenthes; species Nepenthes gracilis. Next base: position 18,828,734 of record BSYO01000002.1, read on the forward strand.
TCAGTTGATCAGCCCAGGCTTATGTTCGGTATCAACTAGCTTAAATGCTAAGTTCCAATTGAAGTCCAATCTAGTTTAGGCAAACTAAGATACCTCAAACTATTCCAACTTAATCATCCCATACCTTAATCTACCTATTTCGGCCAAATCTTAATTGGTCCTAAGCTTTCACATACGATTCAGATCAAATCTAAGGAATCTCTTTTTCTCTGATACCAATTGTGACGAATCAGGTTATTCTTCTTAAATAACCTCCGTCAATAATAACATAAACTTATACCCATAATTTATCATTATGGATTCTGAAAAAATTTCAGCAGAGTTTCCTCTGCAACTAGGCGAAAAATAAAACATATCACCGATTCAAAATAACCTGCACAAGCACACAACTATCTAATTTAGATATTTTGGCCTACAACACAATACACAGGACCACATTGCCATACCATCCATAACTCCAACACAGTATTCCTAACTACCGTATTGGATCTGAAGAGATGCCATCTAGGACTAAATAAAATCCAAAACATCCAACATTATTGCGGATGCATAGCTAAATCTAGAAACCTACGTAAGCACAACAATAACTATAAAATAATAACAAACTGCATTAAACTACTGGACTGTTTACATTCTATTACAATAGACATATCCAAATCTTCAGGCCTTCGACATTCAGCTAATCAACTCAAGCAAGTTTCTCTCCTTATTCTAATTAATCGGGCATTGGCTTAATATTCTTACCTGGAAGGAGAAATAGCAAGAGTGAGCGTACAACTCAACAAATATAATCATACATCACTAACTACAGCAAATAATAGGAAGAACAGTAATTGGGTAGGGGAAACATATAACTTGAATAAAAATAAAGCATGCGAGGAGAGGGGACATCTAGGATCATCTTGTTCGCATGTTTGTTTTGGTTACGTTTATTCATTTTCATTACTTTCATTAATCTTTGCGGACCCGGGCTAGTAGGTCATACTAACCAACGATGTGAGAGAACGAGGAAAGGAATGTGTCTGCCACACATTCTAAAGCCGGCTACATTTTAGGTCTGCAACACTCGACCATCGGCTATATTTTAGGCCTGCAGTACTCGACCATCTCAACTCACCCCATATCTCCTGGGGACCAAGGCAATCCTCGTTCTTCCACAGTAGTATCATAAAGCGTACCACAAGCATCACCCGCTTTCACGAGCGACAAGAATACGTGGCTAAGTATTTCTTGGGTTCACACCGTAATGGACATGGCAAACCAGAGAATACTATCTCTATAAACCACGGTCCTAGTTTCAGAATTAATCCTTCCTTGAGGGAAGATCCACCACAAGTACATTATATTTTCCAATCGAAAAATCACATTCCCATCCTTATCTCCATCCGGGAGATCAAATCCATCACATATCTCCATCCAAGAGATCAAATCCATCATATTGTACTTTGGTGGATTCTCCTCTATTTACTTGCTCGGTTCTCATCTTTCTGTGGAACTTAATCCCTTTCAGTAATTTAATCCAAGTTCACAAGAGAATTTGGAATTTCTTACCTCTGATGGTCAAATATCATCTAGAAGCCTCCGGGACGAATTTCCTTGCTTCCAGAGTACAAATACGTATTTTCGGGGCTTACAATTTAACATGAACATTTAATCATACATTTCATCACAATTAAATAGAGGTAGAGTATGCAAATTTACACTTTGGGGTCCTCCAGAATGCATTTCCTTGTGAACGGAGCACAAATATATATTCCAAAGCTTACATTTATATTTAAACAATTAGACATAATTTTCGTAACAATTAAATGGGGCAAAGCATGTAAATGTTCCATTCAAACTCGGATGAACAGTGTTAAGGGGGTATTTTAGAGCATCCAGACGCCGCGGACGGATCGATACTTGTGAGATCGGACGTCCGGTTGATACATACGCATAATTGGGACGTGGTGATTCATATTTTGAGGTTGATTCAACATAATACGAAGGTAAAAGCATGCAGTTTTCTCATTTCATCTCGGATGCACAATAACAGTAGCACTTTAGAGGGCTCGGATGTCACGAACGGGTCAAAACATTTTTGATCTATCGTATGGCCGATATATATACATAATTGGGATGTGGTGATTCATATTTTGGGGTCAATTTAACAAGATACGATGCAAAAATGGAAAACCCCCAATTTCCGTAGGTTAGGGTTTGGTAGAACTCCACCGACTGGATCATGAGTAAATCGGACAATAAACTACATAATCATTGGTCTCAAGTCATGGGTAATCCATTTTCTATGGTTTGGGTTGGTTTCGAGACAAAAATATCCAATAATAAATGAACAATATCGAAAGAGAAAAGTTAGTGAGTATGAGAATACTTGCCTTGACGCGTATTACCACTTTTATAACTAGCTCTTAAACGGATTTGGACTCCACGGGCTCGATCTCCTCATTCCTCTATCTAGAATCGGTGCTCTCTCTCTCTAGAAGGGTTTGGTTCGTGGAGAAAATGAAAATCGCAAAGCAGCACGTGGCTTTAAAACGGGCTGGCGCTCTAGCGCAAAGCGAGCGCAGCCTTACTGCCCAGGCCAGCTCAAGTGCACGATGAGCACAGACAATCTGGATTCTATGCTTTCCATGGGCTCGAGCCCACGGAGGGCACGGGTCAGGCCTGCAGCAAGCTTGCAGCAAGCCTATTTCGCATTTTTGCCGTTCGGGACCCGTTTTGACTATTCTAACCCAATCTTTCACATCCTTGGACCTTACTTTTGATTATATAACCTTAATAAGTCATGATTATCATAACTTAAAATCCAAAATCTTATTTATAAATTAATATTTCATGACTTATAATTTCCGTTTCCGATTTACCAATTCTGGTTCTTTGAGCTTTTCAATCCGATTCCTCCCGTACCTTTTGACAACAATTCACCTATGTTAACTTAATTACCTTCTAATTATTATGTTTTTAAACCATAACCTCACAGAATGTGTGGAAGTATACGCATTTCTTTCCTCATTCGACCGCACCGTTAGCTGGTAAGGCCTACTGGTCTTGGTCCACAAGTTTAAATGGACTTTTAGCAAGTTTTAGAATCTAAAGAAAGAATAAGTAAAATGGGAAAGATAAATGATTTCTGAAAATGTATTTATTCATTTTTCATGTTTATGCATTGTTGTTTTTCTCTTACATCCCTCCTCTACTTTATTTTACATATATTATTTATTACCCTTAATTATATTACACTTCCTGAGCTTTTGGCTCACCCTTTACTACCTTCTTTCCTCTAGATGTGCACGCCCATGTACTTGATGAGGTAGAGTAGAGGATTTGAGTCAGCTAGGATGGAGGATCTGGAAGATTTTGTGGACTTAATTTTTGTAGTCTTGCACCCATTTTTGGAGTTTCTTGTATTTTGGTAGTTTTGTAAATTAAAGTATGTATATGATGATGATGATGATATGATCATAGTATAGTCTCCACTGTGATTGATGGATGTATGTGCTTCCGTAGGTCTTTGTGGTTTATTGTGGGTACCTAGTGGCATCTTATCTCAGTTGATATCATAACCAGAGTTATGACATCGGTGTCACGTATTGGGTGTGGCTATTTGGATCCTATGTGTACTGTTGTTGAGATCTATCGTGGTTGTATATTGTGATGTATAGGTTGTACTAGTTTGATGGCCATTTTATAGTCAGAACTCTACCAGATTCCAATCAGATAAATGTAGTCCGTCATAAGGAAATCACGAAGGAAGCCCATCGACCCAAGTATACAGTCCACCCAAGGATCAATAAGATTTATTAATATTGAGAAAAATGTTTTGGTGGAGGAACATGTGGAGAAAAATTACAACTTATATGTGACGGACCACATTCCAAATTGGAAACCAGCACGGTTTCTACTATAAAATAGTCGTTCAACTAATACAAATATGTACAATAACCTTGTATAATAAATAAATATATATCCACAAATTATATCACAGGATCCCAAAATGCCACAATAATTTTGCGGCACCAATATTATAACTCCGGTTATAACGTTGGCTTAGATAATATGTCACTAGGTACCTAAATATCAAACCATAATAACCTGTAAAAGTATATACATCCATCAGAATACAACAAAAACTAACCTATTTGTACATCATCAATATATATTTACATCAATACATAACTCTCACAAAATACAAAATACTCCATAAGGTACAAAACTGTAAAACTAACCACAATTATCATCTTTCAATGCTAGCAGTCTAGCCAACTTCTAATCCTCTACCCCACCTCATTGGGCACAAGCTCGTGCTCATCGAAGGAAAGAGAACAGTAAGGATGAGCCAAATACTCACAGAAAATAAGCAATATACTTAAAATAAAGTCGAAGAGAGATATAAGAGGATGATAAAAATGCCTAAATATGAAACATAAACAAATGCATTTTTGGTGCAACGTTTATCTTTCCCATTTTACTTTTGATTCCTTTAGGTTCTAAAACATACAGAATTATCTTTATCTTTACAAAACTGGGCCAATAGGCCTTACGAGCTAACAGTGTGGTCAAATGAAGAAAGGAATGTACATGCTTCCACACATTCTAAGGCACAAATCCACACAATTCAACTACCCCATGAAGAGCGATATACCTTTTGCTCGGTATGTCATAAAATATATGCCACCATAATCCCTGTGACCCAGAGGCAATCCTCGTGCTACCACAGTAATATTTTAAGACATGCCAAATAATGCTATCATCTGAAATATAAATACTTGGTCCAATTTCACGATTACTTATTCTTAGGGTACTTCCGTACTCATTTTTAATACTTTGTTCTCACTCCGGGAGAACTGGTTCATCACACTTATCATATTATGAAATTTTCTTTTTATACTTTTCATAATTGTGTAATTTTTATGAGTTTTAAGTCTCTACATAAGGCATGGAAAAATTAGAAATTCTTACCACCATGAGCCAAACATAACTTTAGAACTTCCGAACGACAAATCCCTTCATAATTGGTTCACAATATAATTTTCGGAACCCACAAGTTATCGTATACAATTTACATGTGAATAAATATCAAATAAATCAAGTAAAAACATTCACAAAGTTAGGGTTTCAATTATCTAAAACTAAATCATGTATAAACCCTAAATTACGTTGGTGAAAACGCTAGGGCCCGGGTTAAGGTTTTCATGTGCACAAAACCACATAAAACTATCAAATTGGACATCCATTCAATTAATAAGCATATTCAACACATGGGTATCAATTTTCTAAAGCCAAATCATGCAAAAATCTTAAAATAATCAACTAAAATCATTCAGGTGCGGGGTTTGGGTTTTGTGTATGAAATGCCGTATAAAAACTTAGAGATTGGACGTGAAATCAACATATAAGCAAGCTTAAGTCATGGGTAACATATAATAAAAGCATGGACAGATATCAGGACGCAAATACCTGAAGAGAATGGAATAAAAAGTGAAACTAGAGGAAGAAAGTATATGAGTACACTTGTCTCAACCTGATCTATAACTTCTCTAACTAGCTCCAAGTTAGAATCAAACCTGAGAGCCTCGATCTCCTCCTTCTCTCCCTTTTCCTTCGCGTTCTCTCTCTCCTCACGCCCAGATCCATATAAAATGACACGAAAAAAAGCCGTTGCGTCGTGCCTATTTTCAACGCCTGCTTCGGGAGCTCGAGCGCCCGGTACATGCTAGTGCACTAGATTGGGCGCCCACAGGCTTACAAAATCGGCACATTTTCTAACTGTTCGAATGACCTTTCCAAGAGATCGGTTGGCTAAGATGTATATTAATGAGATAGTTTTGCTACATGGTGTGCTAATATCTATTGTGTCTGATTGAGATCTAAGATTTGTCTTCAAGTTTTGAAAAAGTTTACATTGTAAATTGGAGACAATTTTAAAATTTAGCATGGCTTATCATCCACAAACAGATGAAAAATCGAAGTAAACTATCCATATTCTGGAGGACATGCTAAGAGCTTCCATTTTAGAGTTGAAAGGTAATTGGGATGATCACTTAGCATTGGCGGAATTTGTTTATAATAATAACTATCAAGTAAGTATTGGGATGGCCCCGTTTAAAACTTTGTATGAGAGAAAAGGTCATTCTCTGATCCATTAGTGTGAGGTCCAAGATTTCAAAACATAGTAAATTCTATTAATTAACTTAATGTAATTAAGTTTGGGATAAATTAAATTAAAAAAATTAGAAAATTAGTCTTAGTACAACAAATAGAAGAGTTGGGCTCGTTGCTTACTTGAGCCCAACAGAAGGCGCCAAAAACATATTACTCTGGAAAAGCCTGCGCACGCTGCTCAATAGAGCGCACAAGGAGCTGCCATTTCAAGATTCACCGGTGATCGAGCACTAGTCTGTTATAAAACCACATGTGGGCTTTCTGTAGACCATTTTTTCATGATTTCCCATGGATAGAGAGAGAGGGAGGGAGAAGAGAGAGAATGGTCAAACGAAGGCCTCCGAATCCGAATCCGTCCAAGAGCCAGTTAAAAAGGTGATAGATCAGGTTAAGGCAAATACAGTCACACTCTTCTCTTTCATTTTCATGCACTTTTGTCTTGTTTTCTTTTGGTATCCTTATTTCCACACCCGGTTAGGATTATATTTTATGATTCTCAAGACTTAAGCTTGCATATATGTCAATTTGAAGTCCAAATTTATAGTTTAGGTAAGATTTTGGATAACGTAAACCCTAACCCTCGTGTCCAAGTTTGAAATCCACAGATTTTTGGGGCTTTAGCTTGATTTCAGACTAGACTATGGTTACCCATGAATTGGGCGTGTACTTTTATCGATTGGGTATCCGAATTTATGGTTTGAGGTAGAAATTCGTTCGTGGAGCCCTAACCTATGCCTGGATACCATTTAGGCTTCAATTTTGGGTTGAATGTATAAATTGACTAGGGATTATAGTTACTTATGCCATGGGTTTGATAATTTACCCGCTGGATGTCTAAAATTTTAAAAATTAACCGATATGTGTAATTTGTGCGCTGTTTACGTGTACTATTCATTGGTACTGTTCACCCGAGAATTTTGGACGATATTTTGCATAATTTTTCATGTTTAATTGCTAATCAAATGATATGTATATTTGTATAAGTCTAATCGAATAATCTGAAAGCTTCAATATATACGTTTGTGAAAGAAATCTGCGTCAGAAATCTCTCAAAGTTAATCTGCTCTTCGACAGTAAGAATTCTACATCTTCTCTATGCATATGATGTCCGTATGTAAGTCAAGTCGTGTAAAGATTTAAATCAGTAAGCAAGATAATAAGTAGATGAATAATTGGAGGGAAGTTTCATATTTGGGATTCTGACGAATTTAATCTCCAAGATGGAGATATTTGTGAGATAAATTATATATGTGAAATAAGTCTAGTGGATCCTCCCTCAAAAGAATAAGTAACTATGAAATTATAATCTAGAATCAGGTTTTGATGGGTAATATCCACAGGCATGTCAATAGTATGATAGTGGAGACTCAAGAATTTATCCTAGCCACATGTTATAACGGGTAATACTATAGTCATGCCTTAGAACGTTACAGTGGTAATTGAGGATAGTTCTGTTTCTGAATATGGAAAGATTGTGGGGAGAGCCAAAAAGTTTAAACTTTGACCTTTGATTGTGTAGAGTGAAAACAATCTGTTCTCGATCATTTGCTCCTTTAGATGGTAGCGTCTACTAGCCCGGGTCTGCAAAGATAAATAATTATGCTTAATCTACGTTCTAAAGAAAATAAGAACAAGAAAGAAGTAAATTGCATCCCAAGTATGTCTATTCTAGTTTCGTTTATACATATCTTCCATGTTCATATATCTTTCTTATGTTTAGTTTTGTTATCATTGTTTAGTGCTTTGTTATGATGTACTTGTTGGGCTGTTAGCTCACGCTTCCTTTTTCTTCCTTTCAAATGAGAGTCACGAGTTAACACCCGATTAGATAGAGCATCGAGAGGATTTGGCTTATGAAGATTGAAGGATTTCAAAGACTTAGAACCTAGAATGTGACGGATTCAGTGTTGTGCTAATAGTTGACTAAGTTTAATGTTATGTAATAAGTCTTGATACAATTTAATGTTTAAATTGTAATGGATCGTTATTATGATTCTGCAGGTTATGTATGGATTTAGTTTTACTTCCACATTTATTTAATTTTGGATTTGATTAGGCCTAGAGGGCATCTCTCTTAGATCCAATGTAGTGATAGAGATACTCGTATTTGGAGCCATAGATGATATGGCATTTGTGGATCATGTGTGTGTTGTGATTGAATATTAAAGTCTGGTCATTTATATGTCTTGTACAGGTTTATTTATACAGGTTATAAGTATGGTTTTGGCGCATATTTAGAGGAAACTCTTCCCGATTTTCTGTAAAATTTCATATTATTTAATTATGGGTATTAATTTGGTATGCTTATTGACGGAGGTTATTAGATAAAAATAACTCATTCCATCACAGTTGATATTAGACAAAAGAGATGCCTTAGGTTTGATTTGAATCTTATGCGGAAGCTTAGGATAGATTAAGATTGATAGGAAAAAATAGATGTAAGCATAGGACAAATTAAGTTAGATCAGATAGTCCTAGTTATTTTTGTTGGCTAATTTAGACTTGAACTAAGTTAGAGATAGATGATAAATTTGGTTGTCTAGCTCTTGCTCCCAGATAGTACCCTAAGAATAGTTTGACTGCGTTGTTGCCTTCAAACGGGATATAAGTAATCGCTATGGCTCCTAAGCGGTAGTGGTCGGCCCTAGGGGTGAGAAAGCCATAAGGAGGCACCTTGAGGTCCAAATTTGATTGGTGCTGATTTAGTGCTTAAGTTGGTTGGTTTCGATTCAAGGCTTGGGTTAATTGATTTTGGGCTAATAAATCGCTAAGAAGGAATGCTTGATCGATATATCAAGTATGGTGGATAATGTGGGATTGACAGCTCGAGATCAGTGAAACTTGGAGTCAATTTTCAGTGTAATGAAACTAAGAAGGTCAAATTGTGATTGAATTAGTAAGTGTTTGTGTGCCAGAATTTTTGGATAGTACAAATCCTATAGAAATTGAAAAAGATATTCATGGATGTTAGTGTGAATTGTGTTGGTAAGATAATGTGCCGTGAATCAGGTTAGTAATTCAGAATTTGAGGCATGAATGATCTAATCAGGGATAGACGTTAAGTCTAATTAGTAAATGAAACCATCCCTTTGAAGTCATTTGGTGATTGCTAAGGAATTTAGTAGTGTAAGTCTTGAGGATATACATTTAGAGGAAAAGATCAAGCTGATTGCCTTTGATGAGTGATTGAAATTGTATTGAAATCAACACTAGCTTTGAGGATCTCGTGTAGAATTGAAGGAGCTTTGGTTAGGTATTGTTAAGAATACCTTAGGGCCTTTGGGGAAGTAAGATTAACTAATGAGGTTATTTGTGGATGATTGCACAATTAGTTACTTGGAAGGTTAATCAATCGATAAGCGGGCACAACGAATGGATACGTGATTTCTAATATTCATCCATATCCATAACGTGTTAATGTTGGATAATTGGAAATTATGGCAACATTCTGGTGAGGATATGGCTGCTATGAAGCTCGGGAACACCATTTGGGTTTTGAGAGTCCGTTGGCATCTCATAAATTTTATGGGAAGGATTTGTCAGCCATATTCGGGTCCATATAGAGATGACCTTATTGATGAGTTCAAAGGAACGTAGGAAATATGTACTCCGCTCAGAAATTTTGTTTCAGGGATCGAGAATGGTTGTCGACTGAGTGCCCAATTGAAAAAGAAAACTTGAGTTTAGTTTGAGGAAAAGCCCTGTTGAGCATGTGGCTCTTTGATACCGTTCTTTAGAATCCATGAGACTTTAAGCAGTGGCTAATTAGAAGGATCGATTAGTGTCGTGGACGTGCATGGTCATCTTGGGCTTAACCGAGTCTATTAAGTGATCTGACAACTATTCTGTGAGGATTTCAGCGTCTGAGAGACGTTTGGCTTAGAAGGGATTTTTAGTCATTAGGATGAAATATGAAAAGATAGTTTCTGGGGGAAAAGGAAGGATGTGATGTTGGTGTGAGGCCTCTTCGATAATAGCGGTTTATTGGAAAGGCTGATTAATATCATAAAGGTTAGTAGAGCCGTGAGACGTTTGGGCTTAGGAGTGAATTGTATTCGTAAGAATGGAACATGTGAAAGTAGCCCTCAAGGAATTAAGGTAGGTTAGAATTTTATTATTCCTGCATCGTGATAAGTGGCTACCCTCGAATTAAGTGGGGGAGAACTCCATAGTTAGAATTACTCCACCCGTAGGTTGGAGTTGGCAATTAGAGTCTTCGCTTTAAGAACCTATTGTGCCTTGTGATTGAATTGTGCGATTTTGGGTATGAACTTGAGCTAGTTAAAGTGTTAAGTCTTAATCTTATATTAATAGTAGTTCGGTGGGCAAACTGTAGTGCTAATATAGTTGGCTTAGTAAAGGATAGCATCTTGCAGTCAGGTTGTGGGATTTGAAGCACGAGTTTAAATTGATCGAGGTATCAAGAAATTGACATCATCTTTCTTGTAGATCATTGGATCAAGGATGTTATCAAAAAGGAAGATTCGGCTGAGTTATCTTTTGATCGGTAATTCGAGGTCATGTCGAATCGATGCTAATCGTTGAGGATCTTAAGCAGGGTCGTGGAAGTATAGGCTTTGGTATCGTGGTAGAATATTTCAGAACCTTTGAGGTAAATAGATGGACCAATAAGGTGGTTCACGACTTTTAAACTGGTTAGAAGATTTATGATTAGATGATCAGGCTTTGTGGATGGATAGACATAGTCTGTGAGCCGTCGTGAAGGCTTGATGAATTCTGAGATCGATTTGAGTCCATAGTGTAATATTTGTGGATCAATGGAAGTTGTAGCCCCGATGGTATTCAGGTTAAGGATATGGCCACTATAATGTTCAGAAAATGCCGTTTGGGTTTTGTAGGATCATTGGCGTTTCATGAAATTTTATGGGTTGTGTCTTTCGACCATATCTGGGTCCATATTGAGGTGACTTCATTGAGGAATTCAAAGGAATAAATTGTGTGTGCAATTTGTTTAAGGATTAAGTCATGGATTATGGATAGCTGATAATTTGCATGTTCCAGTGAGAAAGGAATGCGAATTTAGTTGAGAAAATGCCTTCCTAAGCTTGTGGCTTTGTAATTGCATGATTTTGAGGACTTAGGATTCAAACAGTGGCTGATTGGGGGAGGCCAATTAGTGTCGTGAAAGTGTACAGTCATCTTGGATCTAACCGGATAGGATGATTGACGTTCATGTTATTTGGGTTGACCCCTAATGGGTCTGATAAGTTATAGTGGAAAGTAATGCCCTTGAGAAACGTTAAGGTTATGTTACTTTCACGTCTTGATAGGTAGGTACCCTTGAGATAAGTGGGGGAGGAGTCCAGGTTAGTGTTACCCCCACGTGTATATCGGAAATTGGCCATTGAGGTTCTCTTTTGAAACTCAAGAGTATTGTCTTCGGAGATAGGGAGATGATCATATGGTCTTGCATGTGGTCAGATTTGTTTAAAGGTTGAGAAGTGAACCACGGTGTTTTCTTTGGGGAAGTGGGCATCAATGTTGGCAATTGATGCTGTGAGTCCTTGGACTTGTATGTCTTTGAAGACGTATCGCTAGTAAGTCCAAATGTTTGGGTATGACAGAATGTCGTATTCTTAGTTGGGAGATAGAACCGTATGCAGATTGGGTTCAGTTGGCTTGTTGATATGCCAACAGGATCTTGAGGTCACTAAGTAATCGGAATTTTGAGAATTTTGGGTAAGAATGGAAAGTTCTGTCCACTCCTTGGGTGATCGTCATGATTAGAGTTTTTATTGTGACGTAATTTGATGATTTGGGGATTAATCAAAGTAGCGCAGCGGAAGCGTTGTGGGCCCGTGGCCCAGAGATTTCTATGATCGAATTCTTTCGAGGCTTAGAATGAATTGTTCACTGATCCTTTCGAGGTGTCGGATCGAGTTAGAGGAATGTCCGGCATGATTGTGGGTGGCTTTTGGAATATCTAGAAATCGTTATAAGGTTTTCCTAGTACCGATAGTTGGGAGAACCGGTAAGTTTCCAGCTTGAGCCGATTGGAGAGACTAAGGATTTGTTTTGTGACGAGGATGAGAACGATTCAATGCTTGAGGTTTCTAAAATAGTCCTCGTCCGAGGAAATGAGTTTAGAATTTGAGGAGTCCACCTCAGATTTGAGAATTCGAGGCTCGTTAAATTTCGAGGACGAAATTTTAATAAGTGGGGGAGAATTGTGAGGTTCCGGATTTAAGAACTTGATATTAATGAGGCAATTAGTATGTTAATGATCAATACTAATCCTATGGAAAGATTAAGGTTTGGTTTCAGAAGAAAAGTCAAGAAAATTATTCGGGTCCGGGCTGCTGAAGCCCTGCCAACAGGCTTGCGCCTGCTGGGCGCTTGAGCCGTGGCTCGAGGGGAAAAACCAGAAGCGAGGCTGCTCGAGCGCCAAGTTTCCTTCTCCCTCATTTTTTAGATCGACCGAGGGTTTTAGAGAGAGAGAGGGGGCATCTAGAGAGAGAAGGGAGATTGAGCCCGGGAGTCCGATTCCGTCCGAAAGCTAGGTATAAAAGTGAAAGCACGCGTCGAGGCAAGTGTTCTCATACTCACTTCTCGTTCTCTTTCAATGTTTTATGTATTTTCGTTGGGTATTTTGCGTCGATACCCACCGTGGATGTTAGAATCTTGAAACCCATGAGTATGGGCTAAGGAAAATGTTGTTGTTTGTCCAAATCGTGTCCGATTCGTCCGAGTGGGTTTCACCGAAACCCTAACCCACAAAAATTGGGGATTTCCCATTTCCCGCCCGTGTATCATGAAATTGACCCCAAAATGTGAATCCCCATGTCCCATTGATGAATATATGTTGGCCGCAGGTTTGATTTCGCACGTTTCAACCCGTTCGTGGCATCTGAGCCCTCTAAATGGGCGCTATTACTGTTCACCCGAGACCGGAGGTGATAATCGCGCGTTGTCACCTTCGTAAAATGATGGAATGACCCTAGAATGTGAATCCCCGTGTTCCAATTGTGTGTGTATATCGACCGGATGCCGAATCCCACAAGATTTGACCCGTTCGTGGCATCCAGGAGCCTTAAAAGTTCCCCGTTGTGGATAATCCGAAAATGAATGGGAAGTTGCATACTTCCACCCTCATGATAAGTTAAATCAAACCCGATGTGAAATCTCGTGTACAAAGAGTGTGTACGAATCCACCGGACGTCCGATTTCCAAGTATCGAACCGTGTACGGCGTCTGGGTGTTCAAAATTATATCCGATCATGATCACCTCGAAAATGAAATGAGAAATATAAGTGTTATGCTTCCATAATTGTTATTGATATAACGTTTAAATGTTTAAACGCAAATGTAAGCTCTGATACGTGTATCCGCGTGCTGGAGGCAAGGAATGAGTCCCGGAGGTTCCAAAGTGATATGTGATCATCGGAGGTAAGAATCTAATCTCTCTCGTGAACTTGGATGTCTTGTTGTGATTGAGGGAAATTGAGTCCCACGGATTGTGATTAAGGAAAATGAGTCCCATTGGATTTTGTGAACTGTGACGTGAATGGAAGGGAATCCACATTGAGCTTGTGATGATGTAATCTCCTGGATGGAGATGTGTTTGATGATGTAATCTCGCAGTTGGAGATGATTGTGATGGGAATGAGATTTCCCCGAGATGTGATTGTGTGTGGCAAATGTGGGTTTCCCTCTCCAAGTGTTGAACCTAATATTGAAACTAGGACCCTGAGTCGTATGGGTAGTATTCTTTAGTATACCATGTCCATCACGGTGTGAACCCGAGGAATTCTTGGCCACGTATTCCGGCCGCTCATGGGAGCGGGTGATGTCTGTGGTACGCTTTAGGAAACCACTGTGGAAGAACGAGGATTGCCCTGGACCCCGGGGGTATGGGGTGTGTCTGTCGATACTACATATTGAGATATAGTCATCTGTGATGATTGTTGCATGGATGCAACCGAGAGTCGTGTGCTACCGACCTAAAATAGTAGCCGTGGCTTTAAAATGTGTAGCGAACACATTCCTATCCTCATTCTCTCGCATCATTGGCTAGTACGGTCTACTAGCCGGGTTCCGCAAAGATGATGTAATAACGAAAATGAATAATGTTCAAGATATGAAAACCGTGAGAATCAAATGAATCTAAATGGTGACCAATCAGTGTAATCGTGAGAACTGTAGGAATCAAGTGATCCCAGTTGTTCTTGTTCCCTCTCCTATTTCTTGATTATAAAGAGTGCATGTATTTCCTCTCGCTTCAGTTCTTGTACATGTCTTGGAGGGGTGTTTATGATTACATTTGCTGAGCTGTTAGCTCACTATTGCTGTTGTTGTTTTCCTTTCAGATGAGAACACTTAGCCGGCGCTGGATTGGTTAGAGCAAGGAGAGGCTTGCTTGTTGAGGCTGGCTGGACGGCGAGTGCAGAAGGATTTGGACTTAGAGTTGGATCGGATTACGGACGGCCACTCGGGGTTGAGCGTGGCTCGTTATAGTTATTATTTTATGGTTTTGTTATGTTTCCGCATTTATGATGATTTAGTTATGCTTCCGCATCTGTATATATATGTTTTGAGTTTGGTTTCATTAAATGGCATCTCTCTAGATCCAGTATAGTAGCTAGGGGTACTGTGTTGGAGCCATGATGATATGACAGATTGTGATCCTATGTGGCATGTTGTAGGCTTTGTGTGTAAGCCTTTTGATAGATGTGTGCTTGTACAGGATGATATTTAACAGGTTGTACCATTTGGTTTTCGTCCGGTTGCAGAGGAAACTCTGTCGGATTTTCTGTAGAGTCAATAGTTTAATTATGGGCTCAGGGCTGTGTTGCCATTGACGGAGATTATTCAATGGAGAATAATCCGGTCCGTCACATAAGTAGTGAGGCAATGAACTTAAGAAATGAGAAGTCTTTATGGTTTTACCTCAGAACAATTTCGAAGATCCACTCCCTGTAATTATAGAGGACAAGTTAGGAATGAATCATTTGGCTCATTGATATGCCAATGAGATCTTGAGGTTTCTAAGTATTTGGGTTTTAAAATTTTGGGTAATGACCTAAAGCAATATTGAATCTTTGGGTGATAATTATAATTGCAGTTTCTAATCTGGCTATAATTTGAGAATTTGTAGGAATTGTCTGGCATGATATGCTATCTTGGAATTTGCTCTAATTATGGCTGTCATGTAATCTAAGTATTTCGTATGGATTGTGTACTTTAGAGAAATGTTGGTCTGATAACATATCAAAGAAATAGTGAGGATATAGAGTATTTCAATCTTGAGGTTGTTTGCGATTTGAGGTTTGTGCAAAAATCTTAGCTGAAACTTGATCAGGAAAATTTGGGTGTTAAGTTAAATTTAATATAGTGGCAAATTGTAACTGGACGATTTGTAATTAGATAATTAATCAGAGTAGCATAGCGAACATGTGGTGAACCCTCATATTTTAAGGTTGCATTTGAGGTTCAGAAGGAATGCTTGTTTTTGACGCTTAGCGTAAATTGATGTAAGAATTTTCTGCCAATTGAGTATTTGAGCTAAGTCGAAGGGAGTTAAAAGATTTGGGTTGCCCTCGAACTTAGTAGTGTATTGTAAGATCTCCCAGGTACCATAAATCATGGAAGTAAATACGTGATCGTGCTGAGTCGTTGTTGGGAGATTAAAAATTTGTCTCCTAATAAGATTTCAATCTAGGTTCCCATAGAACAAACCAGATAATAAGGACCAGAATAATTCAAATGCTTGAGGTTTTCTGGGGTAACCGTTTAATTAAGAAAGTGACTTGGGAAAGTTAGGAGAATTTAGAAGATTACCCCGACTATGAAAATTTGGGGTTCATTAAATTTTGAGGATTAAATTTTTATAAATGGGAGAGAATTGCGATGTCCGAGCTTTCAAAACATAGTAAATTCTATTAATTAACTTAATGTAATTAAGTTTGGAATAAGTTAAACTGAAAAAATTAGAAAATTAGTCTTAGTGGAGCAAATAGTAGAGTTGGGCTTGTTGCTGGCTCGAGCCCAACAGAAGGCGCCAAAAACATATTACTCTAGAAAAGCTCGTGCATGCCGCTCGCTCAAGCGCACAAGGAGGCACCATTTTCAGATTCACTGGCGCTCGTCGCGCGCTCGCCCGGTATTCGAGTGCCAGTCTGTTATAAAGACGTGTGCGGGCTTTCTGTCGGCCATTTTTTCGTGATTTCCGATGGATAGAGAGAGAGAGTGGGAGGGAGAAGAGAGAAAACATGCAAACGAAGGCCTCCGAGTCTGAATCCGTTCGAGAGCCAGTTAGAAAAGTGATAGATAGAGTTAAGACAAGTACACTCATACTCTTCTCTTTCATTTTCATGCACTTTTGCCTTATTTTCTTCGGGGATCCTCATTCCAATACCATGTTAGGCTTATATATTATGATTCTCAAGACCCAAGCATACATATATGTCAATTTGCAGCCCAAATTTGTAATTTAGGTAAGGTTTCAGACAACATAAACCCTAGCCCTCACACCCGAGCATGAAACCCATGGATGTTTGGGGCTTTATCTTAATTTGGGATTAAACTATGGTTACGCATGACTTGGGCATGTAGTTTTATAGATTGGGTATTCGAATTTCTGGTTTGAGGTGAAAATTCGTTCGCAGATCCCCTAACCCTCGCTCAGACACCGTTTAAGCTTCAATTTGGGGTTTAATGTATAAATTAACCTAGGATTATAGTTACCTATGCCTTGGGTTTGATAATTTATCCCTTGGATGTTTGAAATGTTAAGAATTAACCGATATGTGTAATCCATGCACTGTTCACGGGTACTGTTCACCCAAGGATTTTGAATGATATCTTACATAATTTTTTCATGTTTAATTTCTAATCAAATGATATGTATGTTTGTATAAATCCAATCAAATAATCTGGAAGCTTTAATATATACGTCTGTGAAAGAAATCTGCTTTCAAAAGCTCTCAAAGTTAATCTGCTCTTTGACAGTAAGAATTCTAAATCTTCTATATACATATGATATCCGTATGTAAGTCAAATCGTGTAAAGATTTAAATCAGCAAGTAAGATAAGAAACATATGAATAACTTGAGGAAAGTTTCACATTTGAGATTCTGATAGATTTGATCTCCAAGATTGAGATATTTGTGAAATAAGTTATATATGTGAAATAAGTCCGGGTGGATCCTCCTCAAAAGAATAAGTATCCTTGAAATTAGGACATGGATTTAGGTTTTGATGGGTAATGTCCCCAGGCATGTCGCTAGTATGATAGTGGAGACACAAGGATTTGTCCTGACCGTATGCTATAGCGGGTAATACTATAATCATGCCTTAGGACGTTACAGTGGTAATCAAGGATAGTTCTGTTTCTGAATCTGGAAAGATTGTGGGGAGAGCCACAACTTCTGAACTCTGACATTTGATTATATGGAGTGAACACAATCTTTTCTCAATTATTCGCTCTTGTAGCTAATGGGGTCTACTAGTCCGAGTCCGCAAAGATAAATAATTATATTCAATCTACATCCTAGAGAAAATAAGAAGAAGAAAGAAGTAAATTACTCCCCGAGCATGTCTATTCTAGTTTCATTTATGCATATCTTCCATGTTCATATATCTTTTTTCTATTTAGTTTTGTCATCATTGTTCAGTACTTTGTTGTGATGTACTTGTTGGGCTGTTAACTCACTCTTGCTTCTTCCTTCCGGATGAAAGCCACGAGCTAACATCCGATTAAATAGAGTATTGAGAGGGTTTGGCTTATGAAGATTGAATGACTTCGAAGACTTAGAACCTAGAATGTGACATATTCAGCGTTGTGCTAATAGTTGATTAAGTTTAATGTTATGTAATAAGTCTTGATACGATTTAATGTTTAAATTGTGATGGATAGTTATTATGTAGTCGCAGGTTATATATGGATTTAGTTTTGCTTCCGCATTTGTTTGACTTTGGATTTGATTAGGCCTAGAGGGCATCTCTCTTAGATCCAATGTAGTGGTAGAGATACTATGTTTGGAGCCATGGACGATATGGCATTTGTGGATCCTGTGTGTGTTGTGGTTGAATATTAAAGTCTAGGCATTTATATGTCTTGTGCAGGTTTATTTATACGGGTTGTATGTTTAGTTTTGGCCCATATTTTGAGGAAACTCTGCCCAATTTTCTACAAAAGTTCATGTAATTTAATTATGGGCATTAGTTTGGTATATTTATTGATGGAGGTTATTAGAGGAAACTAACTCATTCCGTCACAATAGGGAAGAGGTGAGCAATAGATAGCTTTTGGGAATGGAAGTTATAAAGAAAATATCAGAAAATGTCAGGTTAATTCATGAAAAATTGAAAGTGGTCATAGAACTAATCATGGGAGATCAAAACTAAGTTTCATGGTCATAGAATATATCTTTTTGAAGATATCACCATCAAAGGGAATCTCGAGGTTTAGGATCAAGGGAAAATTGAAGTCAAGGTTCATTTGACCATTTGAAATCTTAGAGAAGTCAGTGAAGTGGCCTATCGATTGCCTTTGCCGCCTAGTTTGGAGGATGTGGACAATGTTTTTCACATGTCAATGCTATAGATGTATTTTTATAATCCAATGTATATTATTGAGTATGAACCATTGCGGATTAACAAAAATCTAATGTATGTCGAGGAACCAATTCAGATTTTGGGTCATCAAGATCAGGTGATTCGAATGAAAACTATACCATTAGTCAAAATCTTATGGAGGAATCACTCATACGAAAAGGCCACATGGGTGTGGAAAGGCGAAATTTGGGATAAATATTCTCACTTATTTCACCAATGAGGTATGTAATTACTGTTAAATTTTGAGGACAAAAGTTTTATAAGGATGGGAGGATAGTAAGGCCCAAATTTTTGAATTTATTATAATCATGATTAATCAAACTAATATAATCAAAACTTAGGTCAAATGATGCAAAAATGGATTAAAAGAATCAAATTAGACTCGCTAAATCTAAGTCTAATACATTCCCAAATCTGGGTTTGAGCCTAAGCAAGCCTAACACATGCTTGAGCCCAGAAAATAGAGACCCTACGCCTAAAGTGTGCTCAAGCCCAAAAAACAAATACCCTATGCTTGAAGAGTGCACAAACCATACTCGAGTGCTGAATCTAAAACTGCGGCTCCTGAAGTGCGCCTAAGTGGCGCTCGAGCGCCACTCAATTATAAATAGGATCCCATACTTATTTTTATCATTTCGGCTGCAATTATCAAAGCTAGGGAGAGAGATAAGGAGAAGAGAGAGACAAAGAAAGAGAAAGCCAAGAAGCTCAAAGTTGAGGTGATTCAAGTTAGGATTTGAGTAAATCCAAGTCAAGGCAAATGTACTCTAAGCTCATTTTCCTTGTTGCTATTTCTTACCAATTCTTCTAAGAATTTTTGTTCAAATGCCGGTTTAAACTATAATTTCAAAGATAATATGTTTATAAGAAGCATGCATGTAAAATTTTCATGATTTTGTAGCCTTTTCATGTAAAATCTCTATTCATGTACACATACATGCACACATGTTCTAAACTTTGTTCCTTAGCTGCATACATGTCTTTAATTCTGAGATTAATGTTCCTACATGTGACAAATTTTGTTCCTCATGTTATAGTATGTTTTGGGCTTGTAATATAAGCTGTATGTTTCAATAATGCGAATAATTGAGCCCTACATGTGAAGTATTAAAGCTAATATTACATAAATCATCATGTTTGCTGATTTTTGCTCCATTTTCTAAATTTTTGTTGAAGTCCATGGTCTAAATTCATACTGTAACTTATAAAGGTCTTAATTTATCAAGTGTACATTTTATGGAAGTTGAAAAATATACATACATTGTCACTTAAAATTTGAAATTTTATATTATATGTTGAAAATGCACATCATGCTAAATTTCTACATTAAGTACTGAATTTTGAGTTTTTAGAATTTTAAGCTTTCAATTGATGCACGATCAAGTTTCTACTAAAACACAAGTATAAAATTATGAATTATGGAAGCAAAGTCCACAATATATCAAGACTTATGATTATATTCTCTAAGAGTGAGAACATTAAGAACTAAGAAAGTGTAGATTTTTACAAAAATTAAAAAATTAGACTAAGAATTATTTTAGTAAATATACCTTAGTATATTACAGTGGGATATCGATTTATGACCCAACATAACCACGGGGTTAAGAAGTAGCATCTGGCCCCATCAATAAGGTGATATGTAGATGGCCCACCTCTAGGTCTTGAATAGGAGTATATGACCATTAGTTGTGTGGGAACATACACAACTAGATCTTCGATAGTCCACCCCTTTAGCTGGTAAGATCTACTGGCCTTGGTCCCTAAAGAAAAAAAGGATTTAAGCTTGATATCATGACTAAGAATAAGATAAGAAATTTAGAAATGTATCATGTAAGTTCTCAGCACAAATTTCATACCTTTGGATACAATCATGATTCCTATTCCTTCCATTATATATTTAAATTTAAAGTAAACATGTCCTTTGTATAAAATTGAACCTCACTGGGTCTTTGATTCACTCTCTTATTATTTACTAACCCTTCAGATGAGATGCATGAATATTTACCAGATGAGGAGGAGTGAAGGTCAAGAAGTTTTAGTTTAGGTTCCTATAAAGGGTCGGATAATGTTAATATATCAAATGGTTGTGATGTAATTAATTCTATTTTTAGGCCTCGATCTATCATGTAATTTGGTTTTGAAAATGTTTAAAGGCCTAAGGTGTTGTATTGCGTTTGTCCGATGTCGGTTTGTATATCATGTTAACCTTGGACAATTTTTATATGCATTTGGATTGTGGTATATGGTTGTTGTAATGTACCAATTTTTGAATATCGTAATGTAATAAAAAATATTAAGTTATGAAGAAGTTATCATAATGGCTAAAGAAGTTATTATCTACTAAGGACAAGGAAGTTGACCGGTCGAAATGAAATGTTGACTTGCCAAAATAATTGACCGGATTGGCATATGGTTGACCGGCTTAGATAGCAATATGGTTGGACAAGAATTGTTGACCGGCGGATTTAATAGTTGATCGGATTTGGCATATTGTTGATCGGCCAGAAAATGTTGACCAAAATATAAAGATGACCGATTAAGATAGTTGGTCAGAAAAAATAAGAATCTGGAGACAAAAACGCCGGAATAAGGTAAAAAGACCTACCAACAGGTTGACCGGATGATTATGATTTTTGCCTGGTTGCGCCATTTTGCCCAGTATGGCAAAATGGCCGGTTTGCACAAATTTTCCGGTATGAATGGCCAGTATGGATGAATGGCCGATATGGATGAAATTACCGGTATGGATGAATGACCGGTATGGATGAATGGCGGTATGGATGAATGATCGGTATGGATAAAATTACCGATATGGATGAAATTATCGGTGTGGCAAATTGACCGATATGGATGAATTTACCGGTATAGTAGAATTTATCGATATGGAATTTTGGTATGAAATTAACTAGTATGCAACAGAACCTTCTAGATAAAAGATTGAAGACAATAATCTGGAACCTTCTAGAAAGTGAACTTAGGCAAAATATCTACTTCCTTCCTCCAATACTTTCACCTACCCCACTACCTATAAATATTGGAAGTGGGGGTAAGGGACAAGAAGTTTGGAGAAAATTTAAGAAAGGGCATGGCGACGCAAAGAAAAAGCAGGAGAAGAAAGGAAGAAGAGGGAAAAAGAGGAGGAGGAAATTCCAGCGACTTTCAACCCAACCAAAATAGGAAAAATAATAAATCAGGCTAAGGCAAGTATACCATAAACCCTGTTTTTCCTTAATGTTACTTTTTGCTATCTCCTTTTTGGTATTATCATTCTAAAACCCTCCTCCTTTAAGATTTATTTGTAATATTGCATGTTTTATAAGTCTCTCATGAATTCATGAATAAATTGCATAATTAAGCATAAGTATAATGATTTATGAGTTTGAATTCATTGTATAGTTCACATTTCATGATCGAATTTCATTTCGAATGCCCCCGTCAAACCCTATCTCAAAAATGAAGGAATGAATGTTGTATAATTTTGTGTTATGGAAATGGAAATATTGTATTATGAATTATCTAAGCTTATCGAACAATTTTATCTGGAAACTATGTAAAAATATGCTATACAAGATTTGTTAAAAATCCTAAGGCAAATTGAAGGATTAACTTTAAGAAGTTGAAGTGCCCACTAATGAATGGGAATCCAAGGCTAAGAATTTAAGAATTCAGAGTTTCCTAAGATAAGATAAAATCAATAAGAAATTAGACCGATGATCATTCAACAGATAACATTCTCTGGCATATCATTGATATTATAGTGGAAACTCAAGAATTATCCTAGCCTCATATGGTTGCAAGTAATATTCTTTAACAAGTCTTAAGATGTACAGTGGTAATCGAGGATAACTCCATCTATAGAGTGATATATGGTCCGCCTTTCCTTGGGACGTTACTATGGAGGATAAGAATTTATGACCATCCTATTCCTCAGAATGTAAATAAGGAGGATAAGAATTTATGATCATCCTACCATCGCGATATAAATAAGGAGGAACCCATGACCTTGGATTATGTGGAATATCATAATTTATCCTCGATTATTCACTCTCTCAACTGCTAGGGCCTACTAGCCTTGGTCTCTCAAGATAATAAAAGGATTTATTTTAAAAGACAAGTGAAAAAGACATAACTTAAGGAAGAGATAAAATAAACAAGGATAAGAGTTTGCCCACGAGTTTACAATACGCATCTTTTCATGCTTTTGCCCATGAGTTCATGAATATTCATCGTTTTATGTTTTTGCCTTATCCATATGCATATTTGGGCTCCTTTTAGCTTGTTTTGCTGGCTAAAGATAAGTAAAATGATTAATTGAAGGAAAAGATAAATTAAATAAAAACAAGATTTTGACCACAAGCCATGTTCGTGCATCGTTCATGCTCTTGCATCATACATTTGCATATTTGATTTCTAATTCCCTTGCTGTCTCTTTTTGTATGTGTATATATGTTCGACCTTGTTTTATGGTACTTTGTTGAGCATATTGCTCACCCGTTATTGTTTTTCCCCCCTTCTAGATTAAAACCCACAAGGCAATGCCTAATAAGAAAGAGCAAGGAGGGGGATTAGGTGAAGGAGGACTGGGGGACCTTGAAGACTTGGGATTTATAATGTGGTAGAAGTAATGCAATGTAAATAGTTGATACAAGCTCAATGTTGTGTATTAAATGATAGCATGGCATATTGTTTATTATTATAGATAATTGTTATGCTTCTACAACTTATTTATGGATATAGTCATACTTCTACAAGTATAATGTTAGGTTTCATACAGGTTCCTAGATAGCATCTCTCATTTAATCCAATATAATAGATTGAAATTACTGTATTTGAGCCATGGATGAAATGGCATTTGATGGGGATCCTATGTATGTGTTGTGATTAAAATTTTGAGGTCTATCTATTTGTATGTCTTATACAGGTTGTATTATCCAAATTATATTTATGGCTTTTGTCCATATTTAGAGGAGATTATGCCCAATTTTCTACAGAAATTAATGAATTTAAAATAATAACATATCAGTTTTATTGAATATGATAATTAACAGAATGTCATAAAGGATTATGACCCGTTCTACTACAGTTGTAGAAAAAATTTAATTTCTAGGTCAACAAATTGATAATATGACACCCGTTGATGATGTCAGAATTTCTACATGTGTTCGGTTAACCTTATGAAGAATATAGCTTCCAAGGAATTTTGTCATGTGTTATTTCTAGTTTTGGCAGGCATTTTTCCTTAACATGGTTTGACGTTGTCGTGTATTTGGATTGATGTCGGTGCCACCATCATTGTGGTAAGGCTTTTGGGTCCTATGAATATTGACTTGTTGTATATTTATTTTTAATCGGTCATAGTATTGACAAGATTTCACATCTGGTTAGACAAGTAATCATATTATCAGTCCATTTGATAATTAAAGAGATAATTAATTATGATTAGGATAAATCATAGGATTTAAGATATGGTCCATCGCACTTCCAATATGGTGTTGTCCAAGTTCATTTGTGACTAAAAGCATCTTGTCTAAGTCATCCATGCTTGGGTTCAAGAGTACTTCCCTCATCTCCCTTACATATTACTCAAGGTTCACGAGTGCTTCTTACATGAAAGGATGACCCATTTACATACAAAGTCCATGTTGGGGTTCGCTCATTGGGAAGCATATGTTTGTCTTCTCCTAATTGTTTTAGAATTGGGGTCATTTTTTTAACCACAAAATCTACAAGTGCTCAACCTTTTATATATGGTCTCACTTGAAATTCTATGTTCAACTTGCCAAATTCCACAGCCCAATATATCAAATATCTGAATACTTTTGGCCTCTGGAAAATCCCCTTCAACGGCTAATTAGTTAAGACGACGATCTTTAAAGTTTGGAAGCATGGATGGAATTTCCTCGTTGTGTGGATTAGAACTAACGCAACCTTTTGGCTTGTGAGAACATAGTCTCTACAACTGTCAAGATCTTACTGATGGAGTAGACTGGTCACTATATGTCAGCTTCTTACCTAACTAGAATTGAGCTCAATGTTGTGTCTGAGATGACCAAGTAATGATATAGTTTATCACCTTCTTTAGGAGAAGTTAATAGTAGAGGATTGGTGACATATTCCTTCAGTTCTTGAAAAGCCAGTTGACATTCTTCTATCCAATGGAACCTATTAGTCTTTGCCCCTCTCAAAACCTTAAAAATGCGAAGGTACTTCCCTACAAATATTGCCATGAATCTAGAGAGTGCAACCAATCTCCCAATCAACCTCTTGACTTTTTTTTAAGGTCCAGGGCATATTCATATCAATGATTACTTTGATTTTATCTAGGTTCACCTAGATCCTTGGTGGGATACTATGAAGCTGACAAATTTTTCAGAAGTCACCCTAAATACACATTTTGTGGGATTCAATTTCATTCGATATGCTCAGAGTACCTTGAAAGCTTTGATTAGGTCTCAAAATATAGTTGTCATTCAGTACACTTCTATATTATTTCCTATTTGGGCTTCAAATATCTTATTGATTAGTCTTTGAAATGTTGCGCATATATTCTTTAAACCGAAGGGTAGGACCTTGTAGCAGTAGTTTCCTAGTCGATCATGAATAAGGTTATTTCTTCCTATTCTAGACTCATCGGATCTGATTGTACCCTAAATAGGCATACTCATATTTTGTTAGATGTCACCCTAAACACACATTTTATTGGATTCAATTTCATTCGATGTGCTCGGAGTATCCCAAAAGCCTTGGTTAGATCTTGAATATGGTCATCGGCTACTACGCTTTTGACCAGTATGTCATCCATGTACACCTCCATATTTTTTCCTATTTGGCTTTTAAATATCTCGTTAACTAGCCCTAGATATTTTACTCCTACATTACTTAGACTGAAGTGTGACGAAACAGATTTTTTTTTTTGATTCCGTCATTCATAACACAATTGAAAACCTAAACTAAACCAATTAGGTGCAACATAGGATCACAAATGCCATCTAGGACCCATATACTTTTAACCATAATAAGTATAGCGGAAATTATTCTAACACTTGCGGAAGCATTCATATTCATTCCAAAATATTCATTTCCGAGTACATAGCCAAAAATGTTTAACCATAGAAGTCCATCAAGTCATTAATATAATATTTCTCCAAAATCAACTTCCAAGGTCTTTAATAATCCTTCAGACAAGCTCTAATCACTCCAACTCGTCAGGCACAAGCTCTAAAGCTTCATTTGTAGGGAAAAAAATATAAAATAGTGAGCCGATACTCAGCAAGGTACATGCATATGAACTGTAAAATGGTTAGGCCAAAACAATCATATAACCATGCAGCACCAGAACGTTTAATCAAAACATCATCTTGGAAAAACAGTAAGGGCACACCATAACGATATTAAACCTCATGCTTCATAAATAGAGACGCTATAGGTAAAACAATAAAGCGTAAACTATGACAATACATGGTAAAGGAAAACAATACCCTATCAATGCATTTATTCATTACCATCATTTTATTGTAATATAGCATATCGGTAAACGGTAAGCGGTACTTCATATTATTTTCCTCCTTGTACAAAGCCCCGAGGACGGCTATCATTCCCTCCTTGTACCAAGCCCCGAAAACGGCTATCACTACCTCCTTGTACCAAGCCGCGAGGAAAATATCATTCCTCCTTGTACAAGCCCCGAGGTCGGCTATAATTTCCTCCCTGTACCAAGCCCCGAGGACGGCTATCATTCCCTCCTTGTACCAAGCGCGGAGGCTATCTTTCCCTCCTTGTACCAAGCCCCGAGGATGGCTATCATTCCCTCGTTGTACCAAGCCCCGAGATCGGCTATCTTTTCCTCCTTATACCAAGCCCCGAGGACGGCTATCATTCCCTCCTTGTACCAATCCCCGAGGTCGGCTATCATTCCCTCCTTGTACCAAGCCCCGAGGACGGCTATCAGTCCCTCCTTGTACCAAGCCCCGAGGTCGGCTATCATTCCCTCCATATGCAAAGCCCCGAGGTCGGCTATCTTTTCCTCCTTGTACCAAGCCCCGAAGACGGCTATCATTCTCTCCTTGTACCAAGTCTCGAGGTCGGCTATCTGGCCCTCCTTGTACCAAGCCCCGAGGACGGCTATCATTCCCTCCTTGTACCAAGCCCTGAGGTCGGCTATCATTCCCTCCTTGTACCATGCCTTGAGGTCGGCTATCTTTTCCACCTTGTACCAAGCCCCGAGGATGGCTATCATTCCCTCCTTGTACCAAGCCTCGAGGACGGCTATCATTACCTCCTTGTACCAATCCCCGAGGAAGGCTAGCATTACCTCCTTGTACCAAGCCCCGATGACGGCTAGCATTCATCTTTTCATCAAAAATCCCTTTTTTTGTTTTTATATCTTCAGCTATCTTTAAGTATTTGAATACACAAGTCGGTATATTTTCAAAACAAATTATTTTTTAGATTTTTATCAAGGAAAGCTCTTTTTTCGTTAAGGGAGCCGGTTTCATTTTAAAAGAATTCTTTTTAGTACAAAAAGCCAAAGTTCTTTTTTCTCAAAATGCCGGAGTGCTCAGAAGCCGGAGTGCTTTTTCTCAAAAGGTCGGAGTGCTTTTTCTCAAAAAGCCGAAGTGCTCAAAAGCCGGAGTGCTTTTCACTAACAGGACGGAATGCTTCTTTACTAACATGACGTTGTGCTTTTTACTCCACTTTTAAAAGCCGAAGTTTCATAAAGGCTTTTTTCTCGTGAGGACGAGCTTATTTTCTCAACTAGAGTTCTTTTTAAAGCCGGAGTTCATTTTACATTAAAGCCGGAGTTCATTTTAAAGCCAGAGTTCTTTTTCCAACAAAAGGACGGAGTCCTTTTGACAGAAGGCGGAGTTCAAAAGCCGAAGCTCATTTCCCTTTAAAGCCGGAGTTCATTTCATATTAAGGCCGGAGCTCATTTTCTCAAAGACCGGAGTTCATTTTAAAGCCAGAGTTCTTCTTCCAACAAAAGGATGGAGTACTTTTTACTCAGAGGATGGAGTACTTTTAAAAGTCGAAGCTCATAAATCCGAAGTACTTTTCACTAAAGGACGGAGTACTTTTTAAAAGTCAAAGCTCATAAATCTTGAGTACTTTTTTTTACTGAATGATAGAGTGCTTTTTCATTATGGGAAAACAGAACTGATTCTTTATCAAGGAAAATTCGAACTTAATTTTCATTAATGGAAAGCTGAACTTCTTTTAAGTATGAGGTTAACATAAATTCTTCTTTACTCAATGATCGGGACAAACATCGTACATATAACATATACTTATCGAGAATCGATATACTTGCAATGAAACATGCATATACTTGCATTAAATCATGATCTTAAAATCGATATCCGTAATCGATTCTTTCGTGATACTTGCAATATTCTTAAAATATGACTTAAAAATGAGGTACACTTTATGGTTCGCCCACCTTTCTGATCGGAAGCTTTTCTCCTTCTCTTGCTCCTAGCTTCTTCAGATTGTTTCCTCCTTTCTCAAGCCGGGTAGATATAGAGAGGGGTTAGGTGAGGTAAGTGGGGTGAGTCATCCATTTCATACCTCTTTTCAGAGGGTAGGTGGGGCAAGTGGGTTAGGCTATACCGTGGTACTTTTTCTCAAAGTGTAATGAGGTAGTTTTACCTACCCCATTTGGTCTTGGATTCTAACTCAATAATAAAATGCGATTAATTTATTCCGGTCAATTTGTCAACGTAATATCTCTAATCTAGTCAACTCCTTTAAATCCCGCCAACATCTCTTATTCCGGTCAACTTCTTATTATTCACTCCGCCCATCACTTTTTCATAAACTTCGGATTTCTTCTCCACAATTATACACCGGCCTCACCAACACACAAATAAGACTTCAAGGCCATGCCTCTCTTCACACAATTCACTCCGGTCTTCAAATGAGACAATTTCGATTTCAAAATATGCTCTAATGCCGGTTTGGATTTTTTTAATACATTTTCTGAATAACCTTCAATTTTTCTCGATCCTTTGATTATTTTGACAATGACTTGGACTTTCTATGATTCAGAATCTGGTCGTCACAATCTCCCCACCATAAATTTGATGATCCTCATGGTCTCATAATCACACGTATTCTTTCATCCAGAAGTCATTCCCTCAGATAAATTACTCTAGGAAAACATTCTTATCACAAAATAAATTTTGTCTCTCATAACGACTCAAATAAATACTGATTTTCTCAACCATTGATATAAGAAAGACCTTATAACGATAATTAATTTCAAAAGCGACCTACCAAAATGCTGGCCTTTTCTCCAATTTAATTTGATACTTCAAATGGATCCAATGAACTTCCACTTTAGTTCATTCCATGCTTCAAAAAATAATCACGGGGACCTTAAACTCTTAAATTCCCGAGCCATGGGTTCATGCCGGGGATTTAAACGGTTTAGGATAGTCATATTATGAAGACAACCCTAAAATCCCGAGACTACTGCCACATTCCAAAACGATCACCCAAAGTGTCAACATCACTTTTAATCATTATCGTAATCTTAAGATCCCAATTCAAGAACATGGCATCCTATCACCCAATTTTTTGAACTCACTCACGATTTCGCTTTTACATCTCCCATGAAATCAAAGACATACAAGTCCAAAGATACATCGATTGCCAACATTGATGCCTCCTTTCAAAGAAGAACACCGAGGTCTACTTTCTCAACCTTTAAACACGTCTCGTCTATATACAATATCATATGATCACCCTTCTTAATGGTACAACTATCTTGGCTTTTAAAACATTAGTTAATGATTATCTTCAAAGACGAAGCCCTAAGTTTTATGAGACTTTAGTTGCTAATTCGACTTACGCTCGGGGTGACATTAATCATGGACTTTTCCCCACTTAAATCAAAGGTATCTCACGTGGTGAGAGTAACAATCTCAAAGGGATTCCATCGATAACTTTCGTGGATCAACCCAATGACATAAGAGCATTTACCCCTATTCGATCTCCGAAAACTAGCATTTATCTTTCTTCTAAAAATTACAAATCTCTTAGCCAAACGTCTCACTTGAATTGTAATCCTCGAAGAATACTTGTTGGATCACTTAAGAACTTTAGTTAGACCCAAGACGACCATACGCTTTTAGGACATTAATCGGTCTTTTCAATAGTCATCACTTAAAATCTTTATAGATCCCAAGGCCACGCTACCAAAGTGTTATAAGCCTAACAGGGCATTTCCTCCACAAAACTTGATTCCTCATTTTTTTTTTTTTTAAATTCATAAACGCTATCAGTCCATCTTATCTACCTTGAGTTCCTGGGATATTTTATAATAATACCAAAGTCTATGCTTCCACGGCTCTGCATGGAACTCTCAATGATCTCCGTAGATTTTGACACAACCTTAAATTATCGGTCAATAGATAAGTCAACCTAATCTTCCTTCTATAATCATCCTCGAATAGTCATACAGCCGAAGCCCCTCAATGACCACAAAATGGCTACGTATATTAATTAGGCTTAACTCAGATTCTCATTGAATGTTCTATAGTAAGATGTCATCAATCTCTTTAAACTTATGCCTTAGACCCCACAACTCTATTGCCAGACATCATCCTTAGTCAATCCAACCATTATTGAAACATTTTCTGAAAGTCTCATCAAAACAAAGTATTCATCCTTAAAGCTTGTATAAGCACATAAGACAATACCTCTTAATCCTCAAGACCCATGATCTACTTTACGTCAACTAATCGAGGTCAACATGCCATACCTTCTACCAAACATGGGGTCATCACAATGCCATCTTAAGTCTAAAAATCCACATCGTCAACCTCATTATAACTCGAGGCTACCCAAAGGTCCAAACACTTAAGCATTTTTTTTTCCAAAACAATCATGAATTGTCATTCTATGACTTGATATACCTAAAATTTACTCCAGTCATACCAACCTCGAGCCAATGGCTCCACCCTAATCATTACACTTGCTAGGTTGATAAGGAAACCTTTCTTAAGGTTTACTAGCTTCAATCCATTTTTCGATTTTGGAGATTAATTAACCTAGGCCTTAGATCAACACTGATCAATTTAAGAACCCAATTGATACAAATCAAATTCCAATATTAAGGGGTTTCTACGCACCATTTTCCTTTCGACCCCACAACCTATTACTAATATTAGCAGTTCCCGTCTAAGAGCCGCTACTAGCAGTTCTAAGACATTTCACCTTAAGCTAACTAATTGGATTAAATCATCACTCTTAACATGGTACAGGCCTAAGTCATTGGGATTGGGCTAGCTTAATTACCAAACACCTCTATTTATTTATTCGATCATTCATAACCTACCGAAACTTAATTAGTGCTAACACCTTAAGTCGGAACAAATTATAATCATCCTTTGATTCAACTTAACCTATCATAAGCTTCCGTTTTTCGATCAATCAATTCCTAAGGCATCTCAATTCTCTGATACCAATTGTGACGGAATGGATTTTTTTTTATTTCTGTCATTCATAACACAATTGAAAACCCAAACTAAACCAATTAGGTGCAACACAGGATCACAGATGCCATCTAGGACCCATATACTTTTAACCATAATAAGTATAGCGGAAGTTATTCTAACACTTGCGGAAGCATTCATGTTCATTCCAAAATATTTATTTTCGAGTACATAGCCAAAAATGTTTAACCATAGAAGTCCATCAAGTCATTACAATAATATTTCTCCAAAATAAGCTTCTGAGGTCTTTAATAATCCTTCAGACATGCTCTAATCACTCCAACTCGTCAGGCGCAAGCTCTAAAGCTTCATCTATAGGGAAAAAAATATAAAACAGTGAGTCGAGGCTTAGCAAGGTACATGCATATGAATTGTAAAACGGTTATGCCAAAACGATCATATAACCATGCAGAACCAGAACGTTTAATCAAAACATCATCTTGGAAAAACAGTAAGGGCACACCATAACAATATCAAACCTCATGCTTCATAAATCAGTACGCTACAGACTCTAAAATAATAAACTGCAAACTTTGACAATACATGATAGAATTGAAAACAATACCCTATCAAACATGCATTTATCATTATCATCATTTTACTGTAATATAGCATATCGGTAAAACGGTAAGCGATACTTCATATTATTTTCCTCCTTGCACAAAGCCCCGAGGATGGCTATCATCTCCTCCTTGTACCAAGCCCCGAGGACGGCTATCATTACCTCCTTTACGAAGCCCCGACAACGGCTATCATTCCCTCCTTGTACCAAGCCCCGAAAATGGCTATCACTACCTCCTTGTCAAGCCTTCGATACGGCTATCATTCCCTCCTTTACCTTCGGCTATCATTCCCTCCTTGTACCAAGCCCCGAGGACGGCTATCATTCCCTCCTTGTACCAAGCCCGAAGGTTGGCTATCATTCCCTCCTAGTCAAGCCTCGAGGTCGGGATCTTTCCCTCCTTATACCAAGCCCCGAGGATGGCAAACTCCCTCCTTGTACCAAGCCCCGAGGTCGGCTATCTTTTCCTCCTTATACCAAAACGGCTATCATTCCCTCCTTGCAAACCCCGAATGCTATCATTCCCTCCATGTACCAAGCCCCGAGGACGGCTATCATTCCCTCCTTGTACCAAACCCCGAGGTAGCTATCATTCCCTCCTTATGCAAAGCCCCGAGGTCGGCTATCTTTCCTCGTTGTACCAATCCCGAAGATGGCAATCATTCCCTCCTTGTACCAAGTCCCGAGGTCGGCTATCTTGCCCTCCTTGTACCAAGCCCCGAACGGCTATCACAAAAGCCCCGAGGACAGCTATCATTCCTCCTTATACCAAGCCCCGAGGATACTATCATTCCCTGTAAAGCCCCGATAATCATTCCCTCCTTGTACCAAGCCCCGAGGTCGGCTATCAAAATCGGCTATCTTTAGAAACTCTTACCAAGCCTCGAGGACGGCTATCATTCCCTCCTTGTACCAAAAGGTCGGCTATCATTCCCTCCTTATGCAAAGCCCCGAGTTCGCTAAACCAAGCCCGAAGACGGCTATCATTCCCTCCTTGTACCAAGTCCCAAGGTCGGCTATCTTGCCCTCCTTGTACCGCCCGAGGACGGCTATCATTCCCTCCTTGTACCAAACCCCGAGGTCGGCTATCATTCCCTCCTTATGCAAAGCCCCGAGGTCGGCTATCTTTTCCTCCTTGTACCAAGCCCCGAAGACGGCTATCATTCCCTCCTTGTACCAAGTCCCGAGGTCGGCTATCTTGCCCTCCTTGTACCAAGCCCCGAGGACGGCTATCATTCCCTCCTTGTACCAAACCCCGAGGTCGGCTATCATTCCCTCCTTATGCAAAGCCCCGAGGTCGGCTATCTTTTCCTCCTTGTACCAAGCCCCGAAGACGGCTATCATTCCCTCCTTATATCAAGCCCCGAGGACGGCTATCATTCCCTCCTCGTACCAAGCCCCGAGGATATCATTCCCTCCTTGTACCAAGCCCCGAGGTCGGCTATCATTCCCTCCTTGTACTAAGCCCCGAGGTCGGCTATCATTCCTCCTTGTAATAGCCCCGAGGTCGGCTATCTTTCCCTCCTTGTGCATGCCCCGAGGACGGCTATCATTCCCTCCTTGTACCAAATATCGAGGTCGGCTATCATTCCCTCCTTATGCAAAGCCCCGAGGTCGGCTATCTTTTCCTCCTTATACCAAGCCCCGAAGACGGCTATCATTCCCTCCTTGTACCATGTCCCGAGGTCGGCTATCTTGCCCTCCTTGTACCAAGCCCCGAGGACGGCTATCATTCCCTCCTTGTACCAAGCCCCGAGGACGGCTATCATTCCCTCCTTATACCAAGCCCCGAGGACGGCTATCATTCCCTCCTTGTACCAAGCCCCGAGGTCGGCTATCATTCCCTCCTTGTACCAAGCCCCGAGGTCGGCTATCATTCCCTCCTTGTAACAAGCCCCGAGGTCGGCTATCTTTCCCTCCTCTTACCAAGCCTCGAGGACGGCTATCATTCCCTCCTTGTACCAAGCCCTGAGGTCGGCTATCTTTTCCTCCTTGTACCATGCCCCAAGGATGGCTATCATTCCCTCCTTGTACCAAGCCCCGGGTCGGCTATCATTCCCTCCTTGTACCAAGACCCGAGGACGGCTATCATTCCCTCCTTGTACCAAGCCCTGAGGTCAGCTATAAATCCCTCCTTTTACCAAGCCCCAAGGTCGGCTATCTTTCCCTCCTTGTACCAAACCCCAAGGACGGCTATCATTCCCTCCTTGTACCAAGCCCTGAGGTCGGCTATCATTCCTTCCTTGTACCAACCCCCGAGGTCGGCTATCTTTCCCTCCCTGTACCAAGCCCCGAGGACGGCTGTCATTTCCTCCTTGTACCAAGCCCTGAGGACGACTATCATTACCTCCTTGTACCAAGCCCAGAGGACGGCTATCATTACCTCCTTGTACCAAGCCCAGAGGACGGCTATCATTCATCTTTTCATCAAAAATCCCTTTTTGAAATCAGACTTGCATAATATATCTTCAGCTATCTTTAAGTATACTGGAAAATGTACAAGTCGATATATTTTCGTAAACAAATTATACTCGGGGCGGTTTAGATTTTTATCAAGGAAGGGCCGGAGCTCTTTTTCGTTAAGGGAGCGGTTTCATTTTAGATAAAGCTGGAATTCATTTTCGACAAAAAGCCAAGTTCTTTTTTCTCAAAATGCCGGAAATCAAAGTCGAAGTGCTTTTTCTCAAAATTCGGAGTGCTCAAAAAGCCGGAGTGCTTTTCACTAACAGGACGGAACGCTTTTTTACTAACATGACGGAGTGCTTTTTACTTAAATGACGGAGTACTTTTAAAAGCCAAAGTTTCATAAATCCGGACTGCTTTTTCTCACAGGACGGAGCTTATTTTCTCAAAGGCCGGAGTTCTTTTTAAAGCCGGAGTTCATTTGACATTAAGGCCGGAGTTCATTTTAAAGCCAGAGTTCTTTTTCCAACAAAAGAACGGAGTCTTTCGGGCAGAAGGCGGAGTTCAAAAGCCGAAGTTCATTTCGCTTTGAAGCCGGAGTTCATTTCATATTAAGGCCAGAGCTCATTTTCTCAAAGGCCGGAGTTCATTTTAAAGCCAGAGTTCTTTTTCCAACAAAAGGGCGGAGTGCTTTTTACTCAGAGGACAGAGTACTTTTAAAAGTCGAAGCTCATAAATCAGTACTTTTGTGAAGGACGGAGTACTTTTAAAAGCCGAAGCTCATTTGAGTTCTTTTTTTATCAACTTGATTGCTTTTTCATTATGGGAAAGTAAACGATTCTTTATCAAGGAAAAATCGAACTTAATTTTCATTAATTGAACTTCTTTTAAGTATGCGGTTTGTAAATTCTTCTTTACTTAATGATCGGGACAAACATCATACATATAACATATACTTATCCTAATCGTATATACTTGTAATGAAACATGCATATACTTGCATTAAATCATGATCTTAAAATCAGATATCCGTAATCGATTCTTTCGTATACTTGCAATATTCTTAAAACATGGCTTAAAAATCAGCGTCCGAGGTACACTTCTCGACTATGGTTCGCCACCCGAGTGCATTCGGAAGCTTTCTCCTTCTCTGCTCCTCACTGTTCTTCTTGTAGATTGTTCGTGCCAGCCTCCTTGATCGAAGCTGGGTAGATATAGAGGAGGGGTTAGGTGAGGTAAGTGGGGTGAGTCATCCACTTCGGTACCTCTTTTCAGTCGGTAGGTGGGAGCAAGTGGGTTAGGCTGCTTACCATGGTACTTTTTCTCAAAGTGTAATGAGGTAGTTTTTACCTACCCCATTTGGTCGTGGCCTAGTGGATTCTAACTCAATAATAAAGTTTGCCTTTTTCTTTAGTAGTCATTAATTTATTCTGGTCAACTTCCCTACTTAAAGCCGGTCAACGTAATATCCTCAAATCTAGTTAACTCCTTTAAATCCGGTCAACATCTCTGATTTCAGTCAACTTCTTCTTATTATTCACTCCGTCCATCACTTTTTCATAAACTTCGGATTTCTTCTCCACAATTCTACTCCGGCCTCACCAACACACAAAGCCACTCCGGACTTCAAGGCCACTTCGGCCTCTCTTCACACAATTCACTCTGGTCTTCAAATTTAGGAGACAATTTCTAATTTCAAAATATGCTCTAAAGCCGGTTTAGATTTTCTTAATACATTTTTCGAATAACCTTCAATTTTCCTCGATCCTTTGATTATTTTGACTCGATGACTGGGACTTTCTATGATTTAGAATCCGGGTCGTCACACGAAGGGCATGACCTTATAACAGTAGGTCCCCTAGTCGGTAAAAAACAAAGTCATTGTTTATCTTTTAGACTTGTGATGGACCGATTCAAATCAGGATCGGCAAGGTCCTGCCTGTACAATATCCGTCAAACTAAACACAAACCTATACTATTTACCTGTATAAATATATACATATCACACCAACAAACACACAATATCCAAAATCGCCACAAAATAATTCATAGCCCTAACGTCATATTTTCAAATATAACGTCGGCACATAGAGATGCCATTAGATACCTAAAATCAAACCGTAATAACCTGTGGAAACATATACAATCATCAATACATAGTGAAAACTAATCTCATCTGTAATCCATCAATATACACAAAATACATCAATCATATCCATCAAAAATATACACAAGTCCTCCATACATATGTGCAAGACCACAAAATTCAAGTCTACAAAATGATCTTCCAAATCCTCAGCCTAGCCCATTACAGAGATCTCTACTCCACTTCATTGGGTATAAGCTTGCGCTCATTTGAAGGTAAGAAAATAGTAAGGAGTGAGACATATGCTCAGCAACGCACAAGTATAACAAATACCAATATAGTTTAAAATAAATCGAGGAAACAGGATAGGATCATAATGCAAATGCAGAAATGTAAATATGATCAAATACATTTTTGAAATACGTTTAACTTTCATATCTTGTTTTTTATTTCCTTTGAATATAGATATTGTATTTAAATTTCTTATTTTACTTCTAAGTCCTTTAATTCTAAAACATTTAGAAACTTTACTCATATTTAGGGATCAGAGCTGGTAGGTCTTACCAACTAACGAAATAGATATCGAGAAAACGGATTGTATTCACTCCACAAAATCGAAAGGCCTTATACCACTAATTCTACTAGAGGTCAGAACATACAGAATCCATCACATAAACCCCAACGGCAGGACATTTTCCTCGATACCACTGTAATATCCTAAAGTATGTCAAGAAATATTACCCTCTAAAATATAAACCCTTAATCTAATTTTATAATCACTTTACATAGTTCAAATTGAAAACTTTGTACAAGCATACGGATACTGATAATGGGTAACGGGTAACGGATACGGTTAACAAATAATAGATACTGACAACAGATAACAAATAACGGATACATATGACAGATATCAACACTGATAACAGATAACAAATAATGAAACTGATGACAGATACCGGTACTGACAATAGATGACAAATTACAGATTCCCAATTTCTTATTGTAGGTTCAAATTTCATATTCTTGTAGAAATAGGTACACATTTCATAAACTTAGGATACATATACATAATTCCGTATTCTTACAAATATAGATATATATTTGATATTCTTGTGAACTTATTCGGATACATATTTTCATATTTTTGTAAACTTAAGTCTTCATATGACTTCAAATACATATATAATTTAACTTAAAGCTTAGGAAAATCTTACCATGTTGAGCCAAACAATATATTATAGCTTTCGAACCATAAATTTCTTCACAAAAGGTACCCCACATAAATGTTGAAACATACAAAATATCATATACAAAGTACATGTAAATAAATATCAAATAATTAAGGTAAAAACATTCACAAAGCTAAGGTTTTAATTTTTTAAAGCCAAATCATGCATAAAACCCTAAAATAAACAAAAGAAAATGGTCAGGCGTGGGGTTAGGGTTTCCAACGAACACAATACCACTCAAAACATTGAAATTAGACACAAAATTAACATATATGTACACTCAATATATGCATATCATAAAATACATGCATGGACGGGTATCAAAACAAAAATATCAAAGGAATAGAAAGAAAAGTGTAACAAGAGAAAGAAAAGTATATGTGTGCACTTGCCTCAACCCGATTTACAATTTCTTCAACTAGCTCTTAGTCGAAAATGGACCCAAGAGCCTCGAACCCAACTTTTTCTTTCTTCTCCTCCGCATTCTCTCTCTCCTCTCTCTACTTTTGCCAAAAAATGGCCGAAGAAAACAATTCACATGCTTATATACATGAACTTGCACCTCAAGCGCCAATCGGGTGCTTTTTGGGCACCACAACACTAAAAATCGTACCTCAGGTGCGCATCCGGCGTGTTTCGGGCGTGCCCATTCTGGAATTTGCACCGTGGGCATGCCTTGGGTGTCCCTCGGGCACAGAATTCTAGGTTTTGTTCCCCAGTCACGCCTCGAACACGTGTCAAATGTGGGTCAACTTAGGTCAAGCCTACAGCGAGTCAGTTTCGTGCACATGCCGTCCAAGATCTGTTTCAACCCTTCTAATCTAATTTTTTACATCTTTGGACCCTACTTTTGATTATGTTAGCTTAATAAATCATTATTATCATAATTTTTAACCCAAATCCTATTTACAAATTAATATTTCAAGGTTTAAGGTTCTCAAGTTTTCCAATTTTGGGTCTTTAGGCTTTTCAGTCCAATTTCTCCCATATCCTTTAACCCCGATTCATTTATATTAATTTAGTAGCTTATATTGATTATGTTTTAAAAATTGGTACCTTATATGTAATGGAATGGGTCCTTATCCTTAAAGAACCTTCCGTTAATTACCAAACTTTATCAAATAGCATCCATACCTTATTTTGAGACATAATAAGTTAATAATCTGTGAAACTTTTAGCAGAGTTTTCTCTGTAATTGGATAAAATCAAAAATATAACCAGTGTAAAATAACTTGTACAAGCATACAACTATTTAAATATTATCATTCACCCTACAATACACATACACAGGACCACAAATTTGCCATATCATCCATAATTCTAACACAGTACTCCTAACTATTGTATTGAATCTAAAGAGAGATGCCATCTAGGACCAAAACTAATTTTAACATCAAAACAATGCGGAAGCAACTATAACCATAAATTCATATGCAGAAGCAAAACCAATACATTACTCCAACAACACACAAAACATGCCATGACTACTTATATATAGATTTCCTTTCACAAATTATGGTATTTACATTCACAACTATCAAACTCCCAAAAGATTCTTCGAAAGGCTTTAGATTTTCTCAAGCCTTCCTTAGCTAAACCCTTTCTTTACTATTTCTCATTAGGTAGTAGCTCTACAGTCTATCTGGAGGGAAACATACAAATATAATGCTTACATGCAGAATATAAGTACAAATAAGCAGAGACATGGAAATATCCGAAAAACAGAGAAATACATGAAAACAAAAGAAAGGACAATTCCATATAACATACTTTTGAAATCATAAATCTGTAGAACACGCATCAGAAATCAGAAACCGATATTAAGCTCTATAAATTCTTAAAATCCAACTTTACTATCTGAAGGACCAAACTAATAGATCCTACTAGCCGAGGGGACGAATAATCGAGGATAGATTGTGTTACTTACACAATCAAGGCTAGAAACATAACAGAAATATCCCTTCTCATGGGGATCGGTACTAGATTACCCCAAAAGCGGGTCAGAATAGAAATTCTACCCTCTAGGTTAACGTCCTGAGGAAGGGCGGACCATGTATAACTCCATGGACGGAGTTATCCTCGATTATCATCATAACATTCTAAGGCATACCGGAGAACCTTACCTAACTAAATAATAGTCCTAGGTCCTAAATAACAAAATCAGAAATGTCTTTGCACTTATTTCTTAACATTTAACACATTAACCTTTAACACATCGTACTTCAGAAGACCAGTCAAATTTTTACAGATAACCTTTCAGATGACTTCAGAAGTCCATAGAAATTCAAAAATATAGATTCATGTAAATTTTTCAGATTAAAATCAAGGCATGAGTAATAAACTTTCACAAATTAACCTTTACATATCAAGATTTACGGATTTTAAACACCAAAATTTCCAATTTTCGTTCTAGGGTTTAACATAAAGCTTCCGAACTTAAATCGAATATCAAACATATGTTTATTCATGAAATAAATGCCATAAATCCAAACATATATACAAAATCATGCATTTAAACCAAAAAGTCCCAAATTTTTGAGCTAGGGTTTCGCAAAAAGTTTCTGGACTTAAATTGGATACTAAATACATATTTTTTCATGAAATCAAAGTTATATACCACAATACATATAGATAAACATAAAATCTATCCGAACAATTAAGAAAAACATTCTTCATTTACATTAAACATGGAACAAAAGAATTTTAGTGAATAAATATACATTTTGAGATAATAGAAAGCAATAAAAACGGAAAATAACGTCCAAAGTATACTTGCTTTAACCTGAGCTATCGTTTTTCTCACTTGGATCGGAGTGGAACGGCTAAAATCTCCCTGTTCTTCCCTTTCCCCTTCATGCTTGCTGCTTCTCTCACCATGGCCATCGAAAAAATGACGTAGAAAATGCGCCCGGTGCTTTTATAACTAGTCGGGCGATCGAACGATGCTCGAGTGCCACCCGAGTGCACTGCCTTGCCAATGTTGTGCCTTAAACGCCCATTGAGTGCACTTCAAGTGAGAGGTTCTATTTTTTCGTGTCTCGTTGACGCTAAAGTGCTACTAGGGCCTGGGTCAGGCCCGCATTAAACCTACAGCAAGTCTACTTCGCGTTTTCGCCGTCCAAGACCCGTTTTGACCCTTCCAATCCAATTCTTGACATCCTTGGACCCTAATTTTGATTATATAATCTTGATAAGTCATGATTATCATAATTTAAAGTCCAGAATCCTATTTACAAATTAATGTTTCTCGATTTACAACTTCAGTTCCCGATTTACCAATTCCGGATCTTTGGGCTTTTCAATCCAATTTCACCCGTACCTCTTGACCTTAATTCACCTATTTTAACTTAATTACCTTCCAATTACCATATTTAAAAATCCAAAACCTCACCACCCATATTAACCATATCTTGAAAATCAATACCTTAGAGGACCCAACTTCCTCTTTTTATTTCTGAACTCAATTTTTTCACATTCTAAACCTAATCCTTATTCATTATTAATTCAATTACACCCTAACTATCATGTTCTAAAACCCGAGTCATCACATTATAAGACTCATCGGGATCTAGTTATGCCCTGAATAGGTACCGATGAGGTTTAGTAATTAGTAGTCAGAGGTCAAATCTACCAATAGGTAGATCCTTGGTAGTGAAAGGTTATCTTTTAGACATACTTTATTCATATTCAAGAAGTCATCGCACATCCTCCATTTTTCATTATTATTCTCAACAAGGACAATATTTGATGGTCGATCCAGGTATTGAACCTCCCTAATGAACCCAGTTTTAAGTAGTTTCTTAATCTCAACAAGGACAAGATTGTTTATAGAGTGGTTTTTCTACTTTTGTCAAATGATTTTATGCTTGGAAATTAGGCCCAACTTATGAACCATAACCTCATTAGGTATTTTTGGCATGTCCACTAGGGTCCACGCAAATACATTTGAGTTCTGACAAAAGAAGTTCATTAATTGTCCACACAAATGATTGGGAAGAGAACCACCAATCTGAACATACATTTCTAACTCATTCGAATCTATGAGGGATTTAAAAGGTGGATTCACCAGGATAGCCTTATTATAGCTTAACTTCATTTTGAAGGTCAAACTCTTCAATCAGTGGGTTTGGTACCGTCTGACTTGTCTAGGCTAGGTAGCAAGTTTGGTCAGCGTCTTGATCACCTTGCATTTCTCC
This sequence comes from Nepenthes gracilis, assembly GCA_033239525.1. Classification (NCBI taxonomy): domain Eukaryota; kingdom Viridiplantae; phylum Streptophyta; class Magnoliopsida; order Caryophyllales; family Nepenthaceae; genus Nepenthes; species Nepenthes gracilis. The sequence goes on from BSYO01000002.1 coordinate 18,870,442, forward strand.
TACCCTGTATGGGGTCATGAATTTCATTTTCAAGTGTGGCATGGAGGCTACTATCTCAAAGGCCACCAAACAGGGTTAGGCCAGTATGGTGTTGTAAGTTAAGGGTATATCTACCACTAGGAACGTTAGCATTTGGGAAGCTATTTTAAGGTATGTTCCCAATGAGACTTCCAATTGAATGATCCTTTAGATTCATATGGGTTCATTGTCTAACCTATATAAAAGAACCTCGGCCAGTCTCATCTACTGCACTGAGTACTTGAAAATTTTACCTGATTATATAGTGGTTATGACGGAGTTCAACTTCACCTTATCGATGAGTTTAGATATGCCTCGAGCCTCAGCATTGAATCTAGTTAAGAAGCACTTCAAACTTTCATTTGGACATTGTTGTATTCTACCAAAGTGCCACAACTGCTTTTCCTCTCTTCTGCTGGAGACAAATTGAGATTAAAATTTGTTATCCAACTCCTGAAAGGATTGAATCAAAATTAGTGCCAGCCAATAAAACTAAATTTAAGCATCCCCTTTGAGGGTTAAATGGAAGTAGAGACACAAGAAAGGGTCTTCAAGGCCTTGGAATCCCAATAAAGTTCAGAAGTGATACAAGTGACCAATTGGATCAGAGTTTCCATTGTGGGGTTTTTGGTCAATATCTTAACTTAAGAGGGAGTCGATGCATTCTGATCTCCCTAGTAAATGGGAATCTGCTCAAATCAATGGAGTCACTGGCCGTGCTTACATGAAACAGTTGTTGTTCAATCCTTCTAATTCTTTCTTCCACCTCAGAAGTGGATGCAATTCTTTTAGTATTAAGAAATGTCCTCAACTCCGAGTGGTTGGCTAACACACAAGTTGCCTACTAGCTTGGAACATTTTTTGGTAGGCTACTATATGTTTCTTTGTTCCATACCATTGGCCGCCTCGTGTTTCAGGAGTAGCATTGATTTCATTTCTCGGGACTATCTTCCCTAGCTTCAAAGTTATGACGGCCTTCAAGTCAAGATGAAATTTTTTGAAGAGACTCTTCTTGCCCCTCTAAGACTTGGTTACTACAGCATCACTTTAGAGGCATGCTTCTTGTGAGGTTCCGGGCTTATGGGAAAGGTAGTTAAGGATTAATCGTCCTCTTAGTAATTAATGGTAGATAGATTGATTGGTGTAGGGAAGTGTATAAGGTAAAAAGGTGGGAAATATCTGAAATTTCTCCTGTTGAAGTTCGGGGTCGGCAGCCAGTGCCCGCTGGCCGCTCGAGTACAGCTCGAGCCGAAGAAACCAGTAGCGAACCCGCTTGCTGGCCGCCCGAGCTCGCTCGAGCGGAAGAAACCAGTAGCGGGGAGGCTTGCTTCCCGCTCGAGCTCCGTTCGAGCGGGCGGCGCAGAAAAAAAACGCGCCCTGTCCCTTTCCCCGTCATTTTCACGCAGCTAGGGTTTCTGGAGAGAGAGAGAGAGGCGCGTTTCTAGAGTGAGAAAGAGGGAGAACGAGGCTTGGAAGTCCGATTCGGTCCGTGAGCCAATTATTAAAGTTAAAGCACGCGTCGAGGCAAGTATTCTCATACCCACTAACTTTCCTCTTTCGTTGATTTTCGTTGTTCATCGGGTATTTTTGTGTTTATACCCACCCATGGCTTCGAAAATACAGTACCCGAGACCCGAGACCAAAGATAGTATAATTTGTTCGCTGATTTGCTCACCGATTCGTTCGGTGGAGCTTCGCCCAAACCCTAACCTACGAGATTTTGGGGGTTTCCCATTTCCCACCGGTAAATCGTTAAATTGACTTCATAATATGGATCCCCATGTTCTTCTTGTGCATATATGTTGGCCGCGGGAAAAATCTCGCGCGCTATGACCCGTTCGTGGCCTCCGAGTCCTCTAAATCATTGTTCATCCGTGAATAAATGGGGAAATTGTTTTTGTTGCTTCTATATAATTATGATGGAGCTTATGTGATGCATTGATGTGAAAATATAAGCTTTGAACTTCATAAATTGTGCCTTGGAAACGTGGGAACGTGTCCCGAGAGCTTTTAAGGTGGTGGTTGTCCACCGGAGGTAAGAATTCCAACTCCTTGTGAACATTGTGCTAAATTGTGATAAAAGATAATCTCAAAGAAGAAATTAAGTCCAATAAGTAATGGAGGGAGACCCACTAGGTATGTTGTGGAAACCGTGATCTCCCGGATGGAGACGTGTGATGGGAATGAGACTTCCCAGTGATGTTTGATTGTGTCGTGTAGTGGGTCCTCCCTCCCAAAGAGTCAAACCTTGAAATTAGGACCGTGGTCGATAGGAGTGGTGTCCTCTAACCTGCCACGTGCATCATGGTGGGAACCCAAGATAACTCGCCGCCCTTGGGGGTGGGTGACGATATGGCAAGTGACACTGCGGTGAAAGAACGAGGATTGCCCTGGTGTGGGGTGTGGGCGTGTCGTTGAACACTACATATCGAGATGTAAAAAGTGGATTGTTGCATGGATGCAATTGGTGGTCGTGCTACCGACCTAAGAATGTAGTCGTGGCTTTAGAATGTGTAGGAACACATTACTTTTCTCGTTCTCTTACTTCGTTGGCTAGTACAATCTACTAGCTCCAGGGTCCGCAAAGATAAATATTTAAATAAAGACGAATGAAATGAATCAAATAATCTCAAGTTCTCTTCTCTCTTTTATGCCTCTTGAACTGTTCATGTACTCTTTCCTTCAGTACCCATGCCTGTTGTTAGTTAGTGGGATATGATTTTATTTGCTGGGCTTTATGCTCACCCTTGCTTTATGTTTTTCAAATGAGAACGCCTTGATGCCTGATGAGTCAGCGTAGATCCTAGAAGCTTGGTAGCTAGCTGTCATGCGTGCTTGGCTCGAGACTTGGACTTGGATTGGCTTGATGTATGCCAAGAATATTTTGGGTTTTTAGCTTTTGTATCAGTTCAAACTTGTATGGAGATAACTTATGCTAGTAGTTGATGGATGATGCATATGTATTAGTCCGTTGTGTTTTGTGGTTTATATGCTTCCGCAGGTTTTATCTTATGGTGATGTCGGGGATCCTAGTTGGCATCCTTCTTGGCCGGTGTCTTCTGATTTAAGTCACCGGTGCCACCTTAGTTCTTGTGGCTTTTTGGGTCTAGTTGTAGTTGGATTTTATGAAAATTATTTGTGGATTATTGTGCGGGGTTGTGTTTTTCGGTGTTTGTATTTTGGAAACGTCCATTTTACAAACGGAACTCTTCCCCCAGACTTTAGAATTTATAATTATTATATCCTCAATTTGTCCTTAGATTATTGACGAAGGTTATTCGTTGGGGAATAACCTGTTCTGTCACACTTCTTCCTCTTGCTCCCCTAAAAGTGGAAGCTTGAGAATTAGGAGTTGGAGCACCAAGTGGATGCCCCTCCGGTTTGCCCCAAAGGTACATGACTATCTTTAGCATAGTATCAACCTGAGCCGTCAAAGACTCTTATTTATATTCATCAGTGACGAACATCATCTTGGCTACCCTCTACTGGATCATTGTCATGAGAAGTGATGTCCTTGGGTGGAAGGCTTATCCGAGCCATGGTGTTCACCATAATTGCTTTACTTTGCCAGACAAGTAAAACTCTTCTTTTTCTGAGGTTTAGACTAATGAAGAGAATGGTTGGCTTTCCCATTTTCCCACTAACGATGCCAATGATGCATTCCATGATTCCAGGTTGATACACAAATTAGAGAATCAAGCAAATCCTTTGATTGATCTGAGATATAGCGGGTCTAGTCTTTGTGACTAAGAACCTAGTTCTATGCACCACAACAAACTTAACAAGAGGTAAGAGGTACATAAGACTCATTCTCCGGTATATCTTTCGACATTATAGTCAGTTATGAAAATTAAAATATGAAAAAGGAAAGCAAATATTGGAATAGGAAAGAGATGAGTGTGAACTTGGAGGATTAGGCTCCATTCATTTGAGTGCACTCTTTGCTAGAGTCCCTTTTTTATTATCTTGGTCAAACTCTCTCCTTTTTTATCAAGGAGTATTAGTATTTGTAGTTGATATTCTAACCGATTAGTCAACCCTAAAATTATCATTTGCACTGGAAAGTGTTTTATGACAAGGAATGGAAAGCATTATTCCTAGAGTATAACAGCCCTTTGAATCAATTCAAAAACCATCTAGATGTTAATTTAGATACTGTTTTGACCGTTTCTAAATTAGATCATTTATAGGTGTATTATTATCCCTAGGTTAATCATAACTATTCATCATGATTAAATGCCCCATTTAATACCCTATTGAGTCATTATTCAAAAAGTTTGATTAGTCCTCTGTTCCGATATTTAGGCCATTAATGCTTGAGCCCTACTTTAGCTTTGGGTCGGCCAACTCATTTTGGGCTGTACCCAACACTTTGTGATATCACATGTAAAATTTTGACTTAATTCATTTTACATTTCATCAAATTATTATATTATTTTATAGTTTAATAATGTAAAATTAATCATTAATGACTTACTTGAAATCAAAACAAAAATAACATACAAATTCAAACCACTCTTTGATAAGATTTTGACTTAAATTATTTCACATTGATGTGTCCTAGGATCCAAGTATTAGATGAATTTGGGTTCAGTTGGTTCTTAGGCTCATGTTGGAGTCAGGTCCAGTCTCCATTCGGCGTAGCTTGGATCGTGCACATCACAACAAAAGACAAGAAGTTAGAAAAAATGGCAGGACTTACTCCCTAATTTATCCTTCGATGCTCAAGTCATTAATCTACATTCCAAGATGAAGAAGGAAAAAATAGAGTAAACAAGGGTAGTAGTTGGGAAGGGGATTTTTAGTCTAAATTGGAGGTGCACTTGTCGTGGAGTGGCTTAGGTTGTAGTGCACTCATGGAGAGCAACTTCTCTGACCACTGGGTTTGCTAGAAATGAGCAGTGGGAAAGACAATAGCAATGGGTTGCTTGAGAGATGAAATACTTATGCAAGTTCAAGTATTCCAAAGAGCATGCCTTTGGAGTGCATCCCGGGGCTTTTATAGTCGTCGGACCTCACCGCCTTCCTTAGGTAGCGAGGTGAGCTACCAGCCGTTTGATTGGATCCTTTCCATTCCTTGTGAGGATGTAGGCGCCATTAAGGGCTCCAACAGTCGGGAATGAGGATTTCTTCCTTTGTGGAGATGTCACACACTGTGAATGTTGAAGCTTCCATTGTGAGTCCCGTGCTGATTTGAGGGCTTTCCTTTTAGGATGTGCACTAATTTAGGGGCTTTCTTTATAGAGGAGGTTTCCATCTGAAGAGATCCTCAGTATCGCGGCCAATTAGGGTAGATGACCATTGCATGCAAGAAAGGGATCGTGGGCCAATTTTGGTTTGGGCCGCATTTGTTGCGGGCTACATCTAGCTATTTGATAAACTTCTCTAGTCAATTAGGGCATTGACCATCCTTTGAGCTATTGGGCTATGATACTTTCTAGGCCACTCACTTCTTTGGACTAGCCCACTTCTGCCATCCCCATCACTAGCCCCTCATGCGGGTGGCCAAAATTTTTAGCCTCCGACATGTTCCTAATAGGACATGACTGGTCATGTTGTCTTTCCAAGTCTAACCAAAATTTCCTTTTTCACTATTCTTGGCATGTTTTCCTATTTTTCAACTCTCTGTAGATTCATCAGGTTGGTGGTCCTTTGGCATTTAGCCTTCCGCTTGCTATAAATCGGGATCTTTCGACATTTCTTAACATCATCCCCCTCATTAATCAATGAGATGGTACGAGAGCTTGACATTGTTGGGAAGCTTGCTGCTCCGGCTGTCGGCTCTGCACCTAGGCTGTTTGCATTCTCTAGTATTGTGGTCTCGAGTCATGGTGATTGGTTGGCTTTGGTCTCCTTCCATTTGGCGTTTGGGTGGTGGCTGCCAACAAGGTTTAAATCCACATTCAAATCTTGGCACTTCACTGGAGATCTTGGAGAAGGGTCTTCAAGATGGATTGCTTATGTATTACTCTCTTTCCCTTTCCCCGTCACTGTTGTTTCGTTATACATTTGCCTTTGAAGACTGTATAACTTGTAAGGAGAAGGTTAATGAGAAAACTTAAGCAGCTATTCATGTGAACAATTTCTCCATCGCCTCCTTGTCTTTTGTTGTCTTGCACATCTTGTTATTACTATTATTATTATTGTTATTATTTTGTGCTTTGGAATGGCTGAGGAGATGTGGGCCCTAGCCGAACGGTTTGGCATACGAAGCTGTCATAGTTTTGAAGTTAGGTTGGTTCTGGTCAAAGAAAGTGAAGAGATTGTTGACCGGCTGTGTTGACCAAACCAGTGTGATCCAAAGGAAAGCGGGGTCAAAATGACCATTGACTGACTTTGTTGACCAAACTACTCAAATCCGGAGAAAGCGGAGCGGGAATGGCGGTTGACTGGTTTCAATGACCAAAGCGCTCAAATTTGGAGAAAAGTTAGAGCCGAAATGATGATTGACCGGCTTCGTTGACCAAGCTGCTAGAATCCGAAGAATGGGGTAAAGTAGGAATGGGCAGTTGACCAGCTTCATTAACTGGCTGGAACCTGGTGAATAAATGGAGTGGCTTTGATGTATTGTTTTATTCTGCCACTGGCTATGCACTTGATGAGTTGTTGAGCTGCTTGGGGACCCATACTTCTTTGTGCAGCCCATTGTTTTTTGCCATGTGTCGTTGCAAAGGGCGGCCGTAATCTCGACAATAAATGTAACAAGAGATTCAATTTGATCTCATTTTCTCTGGATTCGACACATGTACAGTATAATTGCTGCACCTTTTCGAGGCACTGCTTCATTTTGGCAGCAAAGAACTTTATAAAAATGAAGGGGCAGTTCAAATCTTCTTCTTGCTTCTTCTTTCGCATCACTTCCAATCCTATTCTACTGCCCCTTAGTCTGCTTGCTTCCATGGCACCCACTGTAAATGTGACTTGCTCTGTTCTTGGTTCCAACGATATCAGAGCCCTCTACGTGCAGTACGACATCCCACGTTCCATCGTGTTTGTTGTTTTCGGGAAGCACGATAGGGCTTGCTCCCCACTAGAGGTATACATTGCTATTTACGAGGCTCACTCACAGAGTGGGCTTCGTCTCCCTGTTCTTGAGGAGTTGCTCCACATTTTTCAGGCCCTTGGCATCTCCATCGCTAGGCTCCATGGGAATGCTATGCATTACCTATGTTCGATGTGCATTTTCTTCTGCTACCATTCAAGGATGCTGACTATGGAGGTGATGAGGGTCATCTTCCAGTTCACAAAGAGTGGGGACTGGATCTCACTCTCCCCCTAGGAGCTACACATTAGTCACATTATCTATGAGTGGGTGAAAAACTGGAAGGACCGGTTCTTCTTCGTAAGGGTCATTAACAAATAACCCTTATCCCGGGATTGGGGTAACGTGCCTGAGATCCTCACCGGGAGGCCCTCATGAGAGGAGGTGGCAGCTATTGAGCCTCTATTAAAGTTGGTATGAAAGCATCTAGATGAGTTCAAGAGAGACCACTTGGTATCCCGCGAGGAGATCAGGTGACCTCGTTGGGGTCCACCCTCACCGGTCTAGAAGTCAAAGGCTCCGCCTCTGGCGCCATCCCATCCTAAGATGAAAGTTGGGGTTGTTGTTATTGGGACCCTCCTAGAAGCCCTTCTAGGAAGCGGGTTGCATCCCCTTCGCTTTCTTCCTCATCCTCCACCGCCACCAATTTTTGCATGGTCGGGTGCCTAGCGGGTGTAGGTGAGCAATCTTGGGTGGAGACTCCCATCAATCTTTCAAATTTGCGCATTACGGGAGTCACCATCGAAGGGCCTATCGTTGAGCTGCCACCGTTGGGTGTATCTATGGTGCCAACCGTGCAGGTGGAGGTAGAGCTAGTAGGGCCAGTAGCTAGAGAGTTGGCTGGGCCAATCATTGAGCAACCGGTAGAGTGAATGGTCGAAAAGGTTGTGGGATTAGTGGCAGCACCACCGATAGAGCCGGTGGATGTTGGTGATATCAGTCTCTCTGCCGCACTGCTCCCTGTGGCAACAGGTATTATGGATGCTGCTTCAGTGGAGGTCCCTGTGGAGGGAGCTAGCACCACTGAGGAAACGACGGTTACAATAGAGTTGGTCTCGAAGGCTGCTACATTTAGCTTTCTAGTGAGACCATCATAGGACTCCCACATCAAAGCCTAAAGTCATAGGATCTGGCAGGAAAGAAGAAGCACAAGTTCCTCACAATATTCCTTCGATGGAAACTTCCCCTTTTCTTTCTATTCTGCTTGCATGGTTTGACCTTTCCTCTCTTTTTGTTTTTGGAATTGTAGGACCAAATGATTATTGGCATTGTGATAAAGGGCCTGCATCAACGAGCAGAGATGATTGATGAGCGAGAGGAGGAAATTCTCCAACTAAGGGAGCTCCTAAGCCAATCAAATGCTACTGCTGCTGCTCAGACTCAGCAAGATTGAGAGGAGAATGCCGCCCTGAAGTTGGAGCTGTCTGAGCTGAAAGAGAGGTTAGGGAGGCTAGAGGCTTGGGCCATCAAAGCGGAGAAGCTGGTGGGTGAACTTCAAATGAAGAACGCCACGCTTGAAGACGAGATGACTACTCATCTGCGTCCAAAGGAGGTGAGCCAAGCGATGAAGGCTGGACTTTGGAAAGGTATTCACCTCTGCAAACGAATTGTCACTGTGGTGGTTCCCGACTTTCTAGTGGGTGTCCTTGATCGTATGAATCACGGGGCTCTGGGGTGCAATGACTTGATCGACTTCTCACAAGGCGGAGAAGAGCCTCCCACGCATCCTCCTAGAAGCCCCCTACCTTAGTCGAGATATTTTTGTATTTTATTTCTCCTCCTCTATATTAGCCATTTGTACAACAAACATTTATTAATGAAAAGAAATTCATTTCATAAATGTGTCGACTTCTCTACTTACGTGCAGTTCTATTTTTTTCACGCTGGCTGGCCAGCTAACATGCTTAATTTTCGATTCAGGACTCATGTTGCATTTGGGCTATCCCATGGCTGTGCCGATCGTGACTTTGTTTTGACGATCACAGACTGGTGACGCACGATTCAATGACGCATTGTGACGTCTGTCATTATGGTGCTCCAGGCAGGTTCAATCAGGTAAAGACACATGTCTTCTCCCATAGAAGCGACATGACCCTTTGAACTCTACAACGATGTCTTTTTTGGTAGGAGTTTTTCCTATGTAAGAGTGGTGTTTCTTGTGATTCAATTCACCACCTACCCTCATAGTTCTTCTGCTTTCACCATGGCTAACGAAGACATGATTGATATTCCAACTTTTCTTAGTTTGGGACAAGAGGCATCCTCTTCTCCTTCGACAAAAATCTTCCTCTGAAAAGGGGAGCAATGACAGGAGGACACAGACTAAGAATGGTGATGAGGACTTTGCTAATGTAGTCTCCATCGAGAAACGAAACCACCCAGGCCTTCCATGACTCGATCCCCAGGGTGTCTTGAGGATAGCTCCATGCTCTGAGTCTGTTGGTCCCTCTCGGCAAGTATGTCTGTTTCGTCACGTAACTGTACAAATAACTGTTAGTAGTTCCCCTTCGCTAACTCCTTTTTCACTTGTCAGCCTACGCGGAGGCCTCATGGGTTGGATGAATTTTTGTCTTCGCATGGAGATGAGATTTCTGTTTGATGTGGACTCAGGTTGACTTCGTGGAAAAGGAGATGGAGCGTCGCATTAACGTTGCGGTTGGTGACACACTGTAGAGTTAAGCGAGAGCCAACTATCTCGACTAGGCCCTATTGGAGTCTGATGCCAGGCTATAGGAAGTCTCTGGTGCACATGCGTGGGCCATGGAGAGGATTGTGACACTCAAAGGTGAGTTGAGGACATATTTTCACCCCAAAGAGATGGCTCCTACTCTAAAGGAGCGATTCTAGGCAGGCATTCACTTCATCATGAGGATCATTTCCTTGGTCCTGTTGGCTTCTTATTTCTCTGACCTCCCTGCCTGGAGGTTGGAGTGTGGGCTAAAGAGGAGGGAACCCTCTGCCCTCCATGTGACAAATCGCATTTCTAACCGAAATCCGATAAAGTTTCAGCAGAAAAATGGTCATCAGAGTGATACAAAACAAATACAACAAATATACAACCCTAACACAGCATCCAAAAGCCACAATAAACACGTGGCACCAACATCATAACTCCGGGTATGACGTTGGCCTAGACAAGATGCCACTTGGTACCTAAATTAACCATAACAACCTATGGAAGTACATACATCCATCCAACACATTAGAAACTATACACTATATACATCATTATAATATATACATGATTATGAAAAATAATACAAAAGACTCCATAAGATATAAATCCACAAGGCTAAATCCTCAAAATCATCCTCCAAGTCTTCTCCAACTAGCCGACTTCTAATCTTCTATCCCGCCCTATCGGGTATAAGCTCATACTCATTTGAAGGTAAGGAAAAATTATAAAAGTGAGCCAAATACTCAGCACGTATAATATAATTAATGATAATAAATAATATATGCAAAATAAAATAGATGAAGGATATAAGAGCATAATAAATATGCATAAACATGAAACATGAATAAATACATTTCTAGAATTCATTTGTCTTTCTCATTTTACTTATTCTTCCTTTAGGTTCTAAAACATACAAAAATTTTATTATCTTTATGGACTAAGACCAGTAAGCCTTACTAACTAAAGAAGTGGTTAGTTATAGTCTAAATTGTATTTGCTTCTACACAATCAAAAGCCATTTCCTTCTATTCAAGACCTAGAGGTAGGCTATCTATATATAATCCCTATAGATGGAGCTTTAATCACACATGGCTCTTAGTAGATAATGATCTTTCACTATAATATACTAAAGCATGCTAAAAAATATTAGCTGCTATAAAACACGGCAGGATGATCCTTGAGTTTTTACTGTAATATCTATAACATGCCAGGGAATACTACCCTCTGAAGTATAAATTCATGGTCCAAGTTTCACAATTTCTTATTCTTTAAAAAAAATCTACCAAACTTCTCTCACAAAGTTCTTACTCTAGGAGAACAAATCATAAACATATCAAATTGTGATATTCCCTCCGTATAGTTACATAATTTTCATATTTCTTATGAGTTTAAGTCTTCTCATAACTTAAATTATATCCATAAATATCATAAAGTATAAAAAAATAAAAATTCTTACCATCATAAGCCAAATGTATCTTTAGTGCTTCCAGACAACAATTACCTTTACAATTATATATAACATAATTTCTAAAGTATATATACAAGGTAACCTATTTAACGTGCATGTAGATAATTATCTCAATTCACAACCGATAATATTCTGAGAATACATCAACTTAACATATATAAAATATATATGCACAAATACCAAATATATAGAGTACTCACGTCCATAAATGTAGGGTTATAAATCTCTAAAGCCAAATCATGTATAAATTATAAATAATTCGGATAAAATCCAAAAGGGGAGTGCGGATTAGGATTTTTCTGAACATAATGCCATGTAAAACTACCAAATTAGATACCAAATTGGTAAAATAACATATTCGAGGCATGCGTAGTGATTTTCTAAAGCCAATCGATGCAAAAATCTCAAAAATCAGTGGGTGAAAGTATCCGGGCGCGGGGTTAGGGTTTTAGTGTGAAATACCGTTCAAAATTAGAAATCAGACATGAAATCCACATATGTGCATACTTAAGTCATAGGTAACACAAAATATAAATTTAATTCGGTGTCAGAATGATGATACCTAAAGAAAACGAAATACAGTGTAAAAAAAATGAAAGATGAGGGTATGAATGCAGTTGCCTCAACCTGATCTATAACTTCTCTAACTAGCTCGAGTTCGGAATCGGACTCAGAAACCTTGAATTCTTCCTTTTCTCTCTACTCCTTTGAGCTCTCTCTCTCTCTCTTCTATGTGGAAATCCCAAAAAAATGACCGTTCGAAACCCTTGATGGGTATTTATGTTGCGGACCAGCGCTCTAGCACTGGCCGCCGCACTACAGGCATGCCCTGCACAAGTTCCAGCGCCTGCTCTAGCACTCGCAGCGCCACCCAAGGCACCCACCGAGCGCCCCTTGCCAATCTCTCCTATGTTCCCAAAACCTAATTTCCCCACTTGAATCATGCCTTATTTTGATTATAATAATTTAATTACCCGTAATTACGATATTTAAAAATCGGTACATTATAATTCTCCTCCACTTATAGAAATTTTATCCTTAAAATTTAATAAACCTCAAAATTTTAAATTTGAGAAAAAAATTCTTTCAGATTCCTACTTCACATCCATGAAGAAAGATCCTTCCTAGAAAACCTTAGCTCAATGAATCATCATAATTTCTAATATCTAATATTTTCTATCTAAATTCAGGTTGAAACTTTCTTATATGACAAATTCCTAATTTCCTAGAATAGCTTAATTCGTTCACATACTTATTTCCTCAACCATCAATGCAAGAGAGATTTTATGATAATCCACCAAATTTAAGAGTAACCAAATTTATTAACTATTTTTTTCATCTTAATTCAAAACCTCAATCGGATGAATGAACTCCTACTTCACCTCATCCTAAGCTTCAAAAATGATCTCTCACTTGAATCCTCAATCTTACTTTAAAATCTCTAGGCCATGGGCCATATGCTACGCCGATTGACCATTTACTAGTGCGGTAAAAATCCTCTTGCAACTTGAATTCAATTGATCCCTATTGGACATCTAGGTTACGTGACAGCTATAAACCTAAGGAAAATCCCAAAGATATTAACACAACTAAGACAAGGTCCTTAATCCTCCGATTACGATTAACTTAGGAAACACAATTGAGACGATCACCTAAAAATTCAGCACAGCCTCAAATCACCACCAAATCCTTGAAACCAAAATACTCAGCAACCTTATTATCTCGTTGGCATGCCAACAAACCAACCTATTTGACCCACACGCATCACCCATATTCGAGATAAATGGACCATTCTCGAAAGCTAATCCACAATTATATAAACACCCAAAATCCTTGCCATTCTAACAACCTCGAAGCAAAACCACAAAGACTTCACATCTCATAATTTCATAGTTTTAATACTTTGAATACAATTCTGTCTCCCAAATCAAGAGCACAATGTTCCAGTAGCCCAAACGTTAGAACCTACTCGAGGTTAGCCTTTCACATCTCCTTATGAAGCATTGAAGACATCTCAAATCTAAAGACTCCCAACATCAATTTATCGATACTAGAATTCGCTATCCTTAAAAGACATCAAGATTCATCTTTTCAATCCTTAAGTAGATTTATCTGCTAGCGCGGCCATATGATCATCTCTTCTTAAGACACAACTATTTAAACTCTTAAAATTATTAGACAATAACTATCTCCAAAAGCAACACCTATCAGTCCTCAAAGAAGAGACCTCAATTGCTAACTTCATACCACGATTCGAGTGATTCCGATCATAGGTTTCTGCCCCACTTAATCAAAAGGCAACCACCCACATAAGATGCAAGGAAAGCGTAATTCTAAATCTTCTTCAAAAATATTACATTCTACTAGAATACACTTGATCCATTACTGATCAACCCAAACGACATGGTTGACAATTTACCATTCAATCCTTGAAAGCTCTCATCACATATCTTATTTCGACGAATACTGATCTTTTCCAAGCCAAACGCCCACAGACGCTGCATTTCTCGAGGAATTCAAAAGGGATAACTTACTGAATTCAGCTAGACCCAAGAAAATTGCATACCTTCACGACATTAATCAGTCTTTCCTAAATTAGCCATCACTCGAATCTCTATAGTACCACATTCATGCTACCGAAGAATCCACATGCCCAACACAACATCTTTCCTTACCAAAACTCACACTCTAACCTCAATTGAACACTTAGCTAACAACCTTCCTAATCCATGACACAATCATCAAACAAAGTTCACACACCCCCATGATTCTTCAAATTCATCGACGAGGCCTTCACACAATGGACCTAAATATGACCGGAAGATCCACTCCATAAATCCACAAAAAGGCCAACGAACCAACCAACCCAAATAGCGTTACCAAAATTGGTAATGGCTATATCTTTATTCTGAATGTTTCCATGGCACAACTCCCAATTATCAACAATCAACAACATTTTGGTTACAGATCGGCTTTAGAAAACTCTAAACCTTGGCAAAAGATCAAATGATTCATCTATTCGTTCACAGTATACATTTATTAAACCATTCATTCCCGAACAACCTAAATTTCAACCATCCATAAATAACCTCATCGGTTCATCTTACTCACCTCAAAGGTTTTAGAGCATCCCACAGTGAGACCTAACCGATGCTTCCCAAGTTCTATACAAAATCATTTAAAATATCAATGTTGATTCTGACATAACATCAAATTACTTATCAAAAGATCAATCAACCTAATCTTTTCCCTAGGAAACATCCTCAAATACTTATACAGCCAAGACTTCTTAGTAACCACAAGATATGTGATGACCTAAGTTTCTAATGCATAGTGAATTCTAGTTATTAAACTAAAATAATTAAGATTAAGGTAATTGGCTAAGACAGATGTGAAAAAAATCAACTTGAGGCGAAAAATGGCCCCAAGGCCTCAATGCTTGGGTTACGCCTCGAGCGCAACCGGTGTGCATTTAGATAATCCCGCGCTCGAGGGCGCCTCGGTGGCGCTTGAGCGCCATCATGGGAAAGCTTCATGGTGCCTAGTTGGCACTCGGACACGATCTCGAGCGCCCAACTATGTATAAAAATGCCATGTGCATTTTTCTTCGGCTGATTTTGACTTTTCTAGGAAGGGAGTAGCGGGGAAAAGAGGGAAAGAGGGAGAAAGAGGAGAAATCCGGCCGTTCTACTCCAATTTGGATAAAAATAATGGTAGATTGGGCTAAGGAAAGTGTACCCCAAATGTTGTTTTCTGTTTTTATCACATTTTAATTTCTCCATTTTATTATTTATGCTCTAAAACCCCCATTCTCGAAGTTTTGTTACTATTAATGTGTATTTCTCATGATTTCTTGAGTAGATTTGCAGTTTATGTGTATATATGATGATGTATAACTCGATTTCATCGTTTGATGTGTGATTTGCATTCACGTTGTGTCCGAATGGTGTGTTTGAAACCCTAACTCAAAAATTGGGGATTTATGGTTTAAATGCATGATTTTGTATATGTATTTTGCGTTATGGCATTGATTTCATAAATAAGCTTTTGTTCAGTGTCCGATTTATATCCAAATGTTTCTTAGGGAACCCTAGGACGAAAATTTGGGATTTGCCAAATGAAAATCTTAAATCTGGAGATTCAAGTGTCAATTGGAGATTTGATGAGGTTTATTTGACATTTTGTACTTAAGAATTTTATCTAAAACTGCACCATTAAGTTATCGAGAAGCTCTGAGGTTAACCGAAGGTATAAATGATATGAATTAGAATAGTTTTTTAGGAAAGATAAGTTTTGATTTGGGAAATAAGGACAAAAATACTTCCGTTAGGTAATAAGGATAGAAATTAAGCTTAGGAGAATCATCCTATCCTCGGGATATAAAGTACGGAGGAGAACAGTAAATTAAATCAGTAAGCATCCCGTCCTCAGGATGTAAAGCATGGAGGATAATAATTAAGTCAAAGAATAAGCATCCTGTCCTCGGGATGTAAAGTATGGACGATAACAAATAAATTAGATCAGTAAGCATCCTATCCTCGAGATGTAAAGTAAGGAGGATAATAATCAAGTCAATGAATAAACATCTTATCCTCAGGATGTAAAGTATGGATGAGAACTAAGAAATTAGGATTGGAATATGTTTAGATAAGAACTCCGAACTAGGAATAAATGAAGAATTTATGTTTTTGATCCAAGCTTTGAGAAAACGAACAATTTTTATATTATTATGCATTGTTTTCATGTTATGCCTCACCCATATACGTATTTGATCATTAAATTTCTTATATGTTTAATTGTCTGTTAATATGTGCATGTTTATATGATTTATTTATATTCTTGCAAATTTTTGATATATTTGCTAAGTTATTAGCTCACTCCTTACTTTCTGTTTTTTCCTCCAGATAAGTAGAAGTCTGATAAGAATCAAAGTTAGAACTAGCTAGAAGAAGAGGAAGCTTGTGAGTTTGAAGACCTTGGAAGATTTTGGTTATTCGAAGGATTTTGGGATGTGTATAGCTAGTCTTTTGATATGAATGTTGTAAATTGTGATAATGTAAAATGCTGCAATATTATGTTGGATGTGTTGTCCTTATTTCTACAAGTTAACATATGGATTTAGTTGCTTCTGCACTATTTTGGATGTTTGAATTGTTATGGTCCTAGATAGCATCTCTCTTAGATCCAATACAGTAGTTAGGAGTACTGTGTTGGAGCCATGGCTGATATGGCAATTTGTAGTCCTATGTATGTGTGTTGTAAGGAAAATTGTGATATTTACGTAATTGTGTGCTTGAATAGGTTATTTAAACATGTTATAAATTTTGGTTTCAGTCCAATTGTAAAGGAAACTTTGTCAAAATTTCTGTAGATTTTATAAATATTAGTTTTGTTTGTTTATTGACGGAAGATCTTTAAAGGATAAAGATCCGTTCCGTCACAAGATAACTTCAAATGTGGCCTCTTATGCTAAATAATTTAGACACATGTCCTTATTAAATGACTTGTAGGCACAACGATACTAATTTCCTGATACATAGATCAACTATGCCTCATATTCAAAATTTTACAATTAGATTACAGTGCATAATATTCTTATCAACACAATTCATACTAGCATGGCAACTCATTAACTAAAACACCACCGAAATCAAATCAAGGGTCAGTACCACAAAACAATTCCAATCAGCCCAACCAATCATACCTATGAATCTAAGAAAATATCATAGACATCGATACAACTAGTACAAATCCTAGATACTTAAATAAATTAATAAACTTAGGAATCACAAATGATGATATAGATTCAAAATCCACATATACGAAGATGTCAAATTTTAAGATCCTTCCTTCCACCACGGTAGACGGTACCTCTACACTTTGTGCCTTCACCGCAAAACCCCGATCCAAGATACTGGACTTCTTCACTGTCTAACCAACATAGGTAAAGTCAACCCTTGATCTTGTGGCCGAACTGTCCACAATTAAAATCATGCTCCCAGAAACTCGTCAGGAAGAATATTTGTCTATAAAAGCATCCATAAACACATTTCACAATATCTCTTTATCCTCCTAACCCATAACTCTTTTCTCATCAACCGCCCAAGGTTGGTTTTGCCTTCTAACTTATGTGAGGCAAACATCACTATATCTCATCTTGGACATGGGACACCGCAACCACCATTTCAATTCTCAAAATCCACATTTTAACTTTTATAAGATCCGTGCTACCCAAAAATTCAAACATTTGATTATCATTAAATCGATTATAATGCGACATCCTCGGATTTGCTAGCACTAGAAATCGACTCCAAGCCATCCTGACCTCGAGCCATTGATTTCATCTTATCCACCTCAATTGGTATCCTATTCAAGCATCTCTTGATAACTTCTCTTTTTCTTGGTTCTCGGCCAGACTAGATCCTCCAAAACTTTCAAGTCTCACCATCCCACTCAACAAATTCAGACACTCGACCTCTCTATCACATGGTTGACCACCTCCATGTGTCGACTTCGGTCTAGGTGACAAGATCTACTACTAACATTCTTTTTGAAACAAGAATGATATGGGTTAGATTGTAACTCAATTTGAATATTAATCATGGCACTATTCAATATGCAGCCAAATATAACTAACTGATTCTAACTTAGTCCTAGCCTAAGTGAATCAACTTAACTTGATTAAGGAACTAACTAGGACACCTCAACTAGACGATCAACTTAACAATTGATCCTAACTTAGTTCTAGTTTAAGTTATACAAATTAGGACAACTAGAACTATCCATTTTAACTTAATCACCCTACGCCTTCATCTACTTATTTGATCTATCTTACTCTAACCTAAGCTTCCACATAATATTTAGATTAAACCTAAGATATCTTTTTCTCTGATATCAATTATGATAAACCGTGTTTCTAACCAAAATTCGACAAAGTTTTGGTAAAAAAAGACCGTCAGGCTGATACAAAACCTGTACATTAACCCTGTATAACAAATATACAATCACAACACAACTCAACACAGGATCCAAAAGCTATAATAAATGTGGCATCAACATCAGAACTTCGAGTATGACGTTGGCTTAGACAAGATGCCACTAAGTATCCAAATTAACCATAATAACTTGCAAAAGCACATACATCAATTAAATATAATGAAAACTATACACTATATACATCATCATTATATATACATGACTATCAAAAATAATACAAAAGACTCTACAAGGTACAAATCCACAAGGCTAACTCCACAAGATCATCCTCCAAGTCTTCTCCAACTAGCCAACTTCTAATCCTCTACCCCGCCCTATCGAGTGCAAGCTCGTACTCATCTGAAGGTAAAAAAATAGCAAAGGTGAGCCAAATGCTCATCAAGTACAATATAATCAATAACAATAAATAATATATGCAAAATAAAGTAGAGGAAATATATAAGACTATAATGAAGTTGTATAAATATGAAACGTAAATAAATACATTTCTAGAATTTATTTGTCATTCTCGTTTTACTTATTCTTCCTTTAGGTTCTAAAACGTACAGAAATTTTATTATCTTTGCGGACCAGGGCTAATAGGCTTTACTTACTAAAGGAGCGGTTAATCGTAATATGGATTATATTTACTTCTACACAATCAAAAGCCATCTCTCCTATTCAAGACCCAGAGACGAGCCATCTACATATAATCCCTGTTGATGGAGCCTTAGCTGCACGTGGCCCTTAGCAAACAATAATCTTCCACTATAATATATTAAAGCATGCTAAGAAATACTACCCACTATAAAATACGTTTAGGAAAATCCTTGAGTTTTTAGCTGTAATATCTATGGCATGCTAATAAATACTACCCTCGGAAATATAAATCCATGATCAAGGTTTCATAATTTCTTATTTTTTAAGGAAAAGTCCACTAAACTTCTTTCATAAAATTCTCACTCTAAGAAAATGAATTATAAACATATCATATTGTGGCATTCCCTTCGTATACTTACATAATTTTTATATTTCTTATGGGTTTAAATCTTCACGTGACTTAAATTATATGCATGAATATCATAAAGTATGAAAAAAATAGAAATTTTTACCACCGTAAGCCAAACATAACTTTAGAGCTTTCGAATAACAATTACCTTTACAATTACATGTAATATAATTTTTGAGCATATACAATGTAACATATTTAACGTGCATGTAGAAAATTATCTAGATTTACATCCGATAATATTCTCAAAATATATAAAATTAACTTATATAAAATATATGTGTTCAAATACCAAATATACAGAGAACCTACATCCATAAAGCTAGGGTTATGAATCTCTAAAGCTAAATCATGTATAATTTACAAACAATTTGGATAAAATCCAAAAGGGGGGAATGGGTTAGGGTTTCAGTGAGCATAATTCGGTGTAAAACTACCAAATCAGACACTAAATTGATAAATTAACATATTCAAGGCATGGATAATAATTTTCTAAAGCCAATTAATGCAGAAATCTCAAAAATTGGTGGGTGAAAACATCCGGTCGTGGGGTTAGGATTTTGATGCAAAATATCAATCAAAATTAGAAAATCGGACATGAAATCCACATATGTGCATGCTCACGTCATAGGTAACATAAAATATAAATTTAATCGGATATCGAAACGATGATACCCAAAAAAATGAAATAAAAGTATAAAAAATAAAAGAGGAGGGCATGAGTGCTCTTGCCTTAACCCGATCTGTAACTTCTCTAATTAGCTCGAACTCGGAATCGGACTAGGGAATCTTAGATTCTTCCTTCTCTCTCTACTCCTTCGAGCTCCCTCTCTCTCTTTTATGTAAAAATCCCAAAAAATGACTATTAGAAACCCTCACTAGGTATTTATATCGCAGGTGGCGCCCAGTGCCTGCTTGGGAGCTCGAGGCGCCACCCGAGGTGCCCGATGAGCGCCCCTAATCGATCTCTCCTATATTCCAAAATCTAATTTTTTCACATGAATCAAGCCTAATTTTGATTATAATAATTTAATTACCTACAATCACAATATTAAAAAATCGGTACATTATACTCTGTTTGTCCTGGCACATGCAGAATGCTTGGAGCATTTGGGACATTCTATCCATCTGCTCTGCCATCGCTAGAGTGATCGGAGCTGGTCGATCTCTTGCCTAACTATCAGCGGAGTGGTCGTTGTCAGGCGAGGTGACTTCCTTTGCCGGAATGCTCACTTGTGCTCTTCTGTTCACCATGTTCATTGATGAGGTCGATTGTATGGTAGGGGTATCTAAAACATAATAAATTCTAATAATTAAATTAATATAACTAAATTTGGGATAAGTAAATTTGAGAAAAGTGAAAAATTGGCCTTAGTACAACAACCAGCAGACAACCAGCAGAGTTGGACTTGCTGCTGGCTCAAGCCCAACAGCAAGCACCAAAAACAAATTGCTCCGAAAATACCTGTGCATGCCGCTCGCTCTAGCGAGATGGAGGGCGCGGAGTCCAGTTTGGGTGCGCTCGAAGAGCACTCACTACGCGCTCGAGTGCAAGCATGATTTCTCCCCTCGACATAATTTCATTTTTGTTTATAAAAGGGAAGGGAAATGGGAACCAGGGGCACGAACGACGAACAACGAAGGAGGAAAGAGGAGAAAGGGAAAGGGAAGGGATTCTTCACCAATTTCTATCTAATCAGAGTAAGGAAAACGGTAGATCGAACTCAGGCAAGTGTACCTCAAATGTTGTTTTCTACTTTAACCGCTTTTTAATATCTCCATTTTGGTATTTATGCTCTAAAACCCCATTCCTCCATGGTTTGATGATAATAGTGCATGTTTTTCTAAATTTTATGGATAGATTTCATATTTACCCATATGTATCATAATTTATGGCTTTGATTTCATGATTAAACATGCATTAGGTATTCGATTTATGTCCAGAAGATTTGCATGAAACCCTAGAACGAAAATTAGGGATTTGGTGTTTAAGTTTTTTGAACCTTGGGATGTAAATGTGATTTTGTAAAATGTTAATGTTTGTGAGATGATTTTTATCTGAAAATTTTACATGAAACTATACTGTTAAATTACTAAAAAAGTTTTGAAGCTATTGAAAGGTTTATCTGTATGAGTTTGACTAACTCTCAAGGCATAATGAGCTAAGAGTTAAGAAATAAGGATAAGAATATTTTTAATTCTATTAAATCGATAAGAAATCTAACCTAGGACTATCGTATAGTCAATTAAGATTCTTTGGCATGTCTTAAAATATTTGGTGGTAATCAAATATAACTCTATCCATGGAGTGATATGTGGTTTGCTCTTCCTCGGAGCGTTAACATCTGGAGGATAAATTCTGAGTCTGACCTGGTTTCGGGAGGTATTACTGTGACTGATCCCGCTAGAAGGGATACTACTATACTGTTTTTGGCCTTTGATTATATGTGAAATATAATCTATCCTCGATTATTCACCTCCTCGGATAGTAGTGTCTACTAACTTGGGTCCTTCAGATAGTAAAGTTGTATTTTAAAAAATAGGCAAAGTCTGATACTGATTTAAGGTTTTTTGATACATGTTTATATAAATTTATACTTTTCTCATGGTTTCGTATGCGTTTCTGTTCTTCGGCAATTCCCATGACTTTTGCTTTACTGCATCATGTTCTAAATGAAAGATTTTACATTCGCATGTTTTGTGGTACCTTACTAGGTTTTGGCTCACTCTTGCTTTTTTTTTTTCCTTCCAAATGAGAAAGTAGAGCTAGTACTGGAAGAGTAAGAATAGACAAAACTTAACAAAGAAGATTTTTGGGAGCCTCAAAACCTGTTGAAGATCTTGGGAGTTTCGATAGCTTAAATGTAAATGACTAGCTTATGGGTGGAAATTGTATATTTATGGTCTTAGAATGTTATATATTTTGTTGAACCAATATTTATGCTTCCACAGGTTTATCTTATGGAAATAGTTCTACTTTTGCTATCCAATTTTTTTGATTTGTATGGGTCCTAGACGGCATTTCTCATCTGAATGTGATGTAGTAGATAGGAATGTTAAATTGGAGCCATGGATATATATATATGACATTAGAGGATCCTAGGTTCTATTGTGAATATTCGTTAAAGTCTTTTCTCTGTATGCTTGTCTAGGTTGTGTAAATTTCAATTTATTTGTATTGATTTTTGTCTAATTTTAGATAAGACTCTACCAAATTTTCTGTAAAAATTTATGTTATATTATTTTTAGGCATTAGTTTTATTTATTTATCGATGGAGATTATTTAAGAAAAATAATCTGTTCCGTCACAGTTGATATCAGAGAAATAAGATGCCTTAGAATTGATCTATCGTAAAGTGCAAGCATGGGCTTAAGTTTAAGTAGGGATGGATCGAGGATAGTTGGGATTAGATAGGGTATTTTGGTGGTAACCCTTAGGCTAGTCCTAAATCATATTGAATTATGGTTGACCCCTCCCTTTTTACCTGATTTCTTGAGGGTTATTGATGTTGCAATATTATTGATTATAGGATATAATATGTCGAGTAGAAGGGGTAGAAGAATGATTGTGGAGGCGCTAGTATGCCCCGGATCATGAGACAGAATATATAAACTTGTTGCGGAGGATGACGAACATCATAGAGTCAATGGAGTAGCACCACATGGCTCCAATCCCTACACCTGAGCCAGTTCCAATAAATCCTGCCCCGACAGCTTATGACAAGTTCACAGCAGAGAGAACACCTGAATTCTTAAGTGAACCTAATCTGGTGAAGGCGGATATCTAGATTCGGAGGATAAAGAAGATTTTTGTGGTGATCCAATGTTTTGATCAAGAAAATGTTACTTTTACGGTGTACAAGTTGGAAGGTGAAGCTGACAGCTGGTGGGTCATGAAAAAGAGGGAGTTGGGTGTGCCCGACGATGAGATTATCTCAGGGATATTTGAAGAAGTTTTCATGAAAAAATACTTCCCCTCTAACCTCCAGGATCAAAAAGAGCAAGAATTTATGCGGCTTAGGAAAGGAAATCATACGATGGTGGAATATGATGTTAGGTTTACTGAATTGTCCCAATATGCACTTACTTTGTGGAGGACAAATTAAGGAAGGCTAAAAAGTTTCAACATGGATTAAGAGACAATATTAGGAGGCAACTGGTGATTCAGAAGTTCCAGACCTACGCAAAAATTTTAGATTGAGCTTTGATATTTGAGGAGTTGGAGACTCAAAGGTTCTTTACTAAGAGAGCTGCTAGCCGGGCAAGTTTTAGCACGGGATCTAATGTGAGGCCCTCAGGGCCATCTAAAAAGGCAAAGACGACTGCAAAGGGGAAGAGCATCACTGAAGTTTAGACAGTGACTAATTCTCAGGCGTCAGTTGCTCACTGCGTCCTATGAGAGAAGTATGTGGGGTACCCTTGTCACAAGGCGATGGGAGCTTGTTTTATATGTAGACAACAAGGCCACCAGATTAAAGATTGCCCATTACCCCAGAGGCTGGAAGCAAAGAAGCCTACTGTCTCGGTCAAGGCTTTTGCGATAACTATACAAGACACGGAAGCATTCCCAAATGTGGTTGAAGGTACCCTACTTATTTGTGGAGTTTCAGTTTCTATTTTATTTGATTTTGGGTCTACACACTCTTTTATTTTCCCATAATTTGCATGCTATATTGTGTCCACTCTGAGAATTTTGGATTACTCTTTATCTGTATCAACACCTACTAGATCCTCAATAGTTATTGATGTTATGTATCCGAAATGTATGGTGGAGGTGAATGGGAGGTGTTTGATGGTTGTTTTGATATTGTTGAATATGGATGATTTTGATGTTATTTTGGGGATGGATTGGTTAGCAAAATATCATGTCAGTATTGACTGCTTTCTAAAAAAGGTATATTTTGATATTTCTGGAGTCGAATCCTTTTTCTTTCAAGGCATTAAGAGAAAGGAGATACACATATTTGTTTCATCTTTACATGCCAAACATTTGATAAAAAGTGGATGCCAAGCTTATCTAGTACATGCCAGCACTATTGGGAGTCACAGCGTGCCGGCGAGGGACATTTTGATTGTATGTGATTTTGAGGATGTGTTTCCAAAGGAGTTTCCTGGGTTACCCCCTCATCGAAAGATTAAATTTGAGATTAAGGTTATTCCTGGTTTTAGTCCGATTTCTAAAGCCCCTTACCATATGGCACCCACTGAATTGAAGGAGCAGAAGTTGTAGTTGTAGGAATTGTTAGACAAGAGCTTTATTAGATCGAGTGTATCTCCGTGGGATGCACCGGTACTATTTGTGAGGAAAAAAGATGGGGCCTTGCGGTTGTGTGTGAATTATCGTAAACTGAACAAGATCACGATTAAAAATAAATATCTACTACCGCACATTGATGATTTTATTTGATCAGTTGCAAGAATCTTGAGTGTTTTCAAAGATTGATTTGAGGTCCAAATATCATCAGTTGAGGATTAAACAGGAGGATGTGGCTAAGACAACTTTTCGGACTAGATACGGCCACTACGAATTTCTTATGATGCCATTTATGGACCTGATAAATCGGGTATTCCGGCCATATCTAGATAAGTTTGTAGTGGTGTTTATTGATGATATTCTGATATATTCTAAAAGTCATGGGGAGCATGAAACTCATCTGAGGATTGTATTCCAAGTGCTCCGTGAGGAGAAGTTGTATGCCAAACTGAAGAAATGTGAGTTTTGGCTGGAAAATGTAATATTCTTGGGACATGTAATTTCAAACAAAGGTATCGTTGTAGACCCGAAGAAGGTAGAGACGGTTACTAATTGGAATAGACATATCTCAGTGACCGATGTTAGGAGTTTCCTCAGCATGGCAGGATATTATAGAAGAATTGTAGAAAATGTTTCTCGGATAGCTATGCCTTTAACTCAGTTGATAAAGAAGAAGGCCAAGTTTCATTGGACTGAGGAATGTGATCAGAGTTTTCAGGAGTTAAAGGATCACTTGACTACCGCTCCGGTGCTAACTATTCCAGATGGATCAGGTGATTTTGAGGTATATTGTGATGCGTCCAAGACGGGCTTGAGTTGTGTGTTAATGCAGAATGGCAAGATAGTTGATTATGGATCCAGACAGCTAAATGTGCAAGAGAAGAATTATCCGACTCATGATTTAGAGGTCACTGCAGTTGTGTTTGCTCAAAAGATTTGGAGACATTATGAGGCAGAGGAGAAAGGTTGAATTTCTGAAGGATTATAACTGTAAGATTCAGTACAAATCCAAAAAAGCTAAGGTAGTTACCGATACTTTGAGCCACTGATCAAGTTTTGTGGCAAGTCTTCAAATAAAATAGATGAAGATGTTAGATTATCTGAGGCAATATAATATTCAGCAGTATGTTTGGGGTGATCAGATGATTTTATCATATCTTCAGATTCAGCCGGAGGTAATAAATGAGGTTAATGAAAAGAAGGTAAATGATTCATTCCTTATGGACATTGTGGGGGATTTAAATGAGGATTCCCAAATTGATTTCAACATCTGAGCTAATTGAGTATTGAGATTTAAAGATCATTTATGTGTATCGAATGATAAGGAATTAAAGGAGAAAATCTTGAAAGAAGCTGATTGTGAGGTCTGGGTTCTCAAAATATAGTAAATTATGATAATTAAGTTAATATATTTAAGTTTAAGGTATAAGGATTAATGAAGAATGGAGAGAAATTTGATTCGAAAGGAAAAACAGGCATCAGGGGCTTAGCGCCCAAGCGGCGCTCAAGGCGCCACTCAAGCAGATTTAGCACAATGTTGCGCCCAAAGGGTGCTCAATGAGCGCTCGAGTGCGACCCGTTATTGTGCCTTAGCGCTTGAGCGCGATTTTGAAGCTTCCACCGATTTCAAGCTTCGTTTATAAAAGGGGAAAATAGGGGAGAGAGAGGGGGAAGACAAGCGGCAGGGCAGCGAAGAAGAAGGGAAGAAAAGAGGAAAGAAGAGGGAATCTCTCGCCATTTTCGGTTCGATCAGACTAAGAACATCGATAGATCGAGCTAATGCAAGTGTACCTCGGACCTCATTTTTTATTTTTATCACTTTTAAATATCTCCATATTGTATTTATACTCCAAAACCCTTGCTCCCTAAGATTTGTTATGATAAATACATGAATCTCAAGACTTTTGGATTAGATTTCAGGTTCATGTATATATATTGTGACTTATAACTCTGATTTCATGATTTGGCTTATGTTTTGTGTTCGATTTGTGTCCGAAACCCTAGCTCAAAAATGAAGATATAGACAATACTCCGAAGACAATACTCCTGAGTTTTCAAAAGAAAACCTCAATGGCCAATTTCCGACATATACACGGGAGGGTACACTAATCTTGGACTTCTCCCCCACTTATTTCAAAGGTACCCACCTATCAAGACGTGAAAGTAACATAACCTTAACGTTTCTCAAAGGCATTACATCCCATGATAACTTACTAGACCCATCAAGGATCAACCCAAATGACATGAACGTCAATCACCCTATCCGGTTAGATCCAAGATGACTGTACACTTTCACGATGCTAATTGGCCTCCCCAATCAGCCACTACTTAAAATCCTAAGTCCTCAAAATCAAGCAATTACAAAGCCACAAGCTTAGCGAGGCATCTCCTTAACTAAATTCGCATTCCTTTCTTAATAGGACATGCGAATTATCTTCATGACTCAATCCTTAAGCAATTTGCACACACTATTGATATCTTTGAATTCCTCAATGAAGCCACTTCAACAAGGACCCAGATATGATTGAAAGATCAAACCCATAAAACTTCATGAAATGCCAAAGACCATACAAAACCCAAACGACGCTTTCTGAACATTATAGTGGCCATATCCTTAACCTGAATACCGCCGGGGCTACAACTTCCATTGATCCACAATGAACACGCTATGGACCCAACTCGATCCTAAACTTCATCAAGCCTTCATGACGGCCCACGGACTACCCTATCCATCCACAAAGTCTGCTCATCCAATCGTTAATCTCCTAGCCATTTTTGAAATTCATGAACCACCTTATCCGTCCATCCATATACCTCGAAGGCTC
Source organism: Nepenthes gracilis (assembly GCA_033239525.1). Lineage (NCBI taxonomy): Eukaryota > Viridiplantae > Streptophyta > Magnoliopsida > Caryophyllales > Nepenthaceae > Nepenthes > Nepenthes gracilis. Next base: position 18,897,710 of record BSYO01000002.1, read on the forward strand.
TGGAATATGTTAGCACGATACCCAAGCCGATACTTCCGCGGACCTGCTTAAGATCCTCAACAATTAGCATCAATTCGACATGACCTCGAATTACTGATCAAAAGATAACTCAGCCGAATCTTCCTTTTTGATAACATTCTCGATCAAATGATCTATAAGAAAGACGATATCAATTTCTTGATACCTTGATCAATTCAAACTCATGCTTCAAATCCTACAACCTGATTGCAAGATGCTATCCTTTACCAAACCAACTGCAATAGCACTGCAGTTCGCCCATCGAACTACTATTAAGATCAGATTAAGACTTAATACTTTAACTATCTCAAGTTCATACCCAAAATCGCACAATCCAATCACAAGGCACAATAGGTTTACCAACACGTCAATAACTTACTAACCAAATCATTTAAACGTCACGTCAAGATTGGCACCACAAGATGGTTCAAGTTAACCCGACCAATCGTATCCACGAACTCCAAAAATATCTCAACCTCGACACCGCTTATATCAAACTTAGTTCCTTAATTAAATAAACCTGGGAATCACAAAACCATATATATATAATCGGGATCCCAATGATGCAAGTGTTGTGACATCAAGATTAAGAAATTTCATCTCCTATCTCGGCAATCCACATATTTCTCTCATACTTCATCACCAACCGACTCTGATTCTAAGGCACTGGATTTCTTCACTTCAAGGTCAGAGGATACAAACCATCTTTAATCCAACGACCGTACTATCTATAACTTAGATCATAGTCCCCAAAGTCTCTTCGGGAAGGCATTTATCCAAAATTCTTACTTGAACATCCACTTTGATATATCCTTTGCCCTTCCGAATATTAAGTCACCTTTGTCATTACTCCAAAGCCTATGTCCTTCAATCACACATAACTCAAAACACAATGCAACATGGGCTCGGAATCCCCAAAACAACACCAGATCACAATATTAAACCCAAGAACCTTACCTCCTGTCATGACAGGTGACACTAACACATGGGACAATATATCTTAATCTCCGAGATCCATGATCTATCCCACGTCAACCAATCGAGGTCAACTTCACTACCCATCTAGCATGGGGCAGCACGCCATATCCTCTACCAGACATGGGGTCACCGCAATATCAACTTAAGTCTCAAAATCTACATCTCGTCCGTACTAAGATCTGGACTGCCCAGAAGTCCAGACACTTTAGTATCTCCAAAACAATTATGGAGTGTCAACCTAGAATTTCATATGCCCAAACTTAACTCCACCCTATTCACGCTCCCTAGGTTGACCTGGTAACCTTTCGAAGCAAAATACCAACATAAGGACTTCAACCAAGAACCAATCAAACATAAACCTCAAACCGAGATTAATTACCCTAGGCCTCAAATCAACACTGATCAGTCCAAGGACCCAATTAATACCAATCAAATTCCAACACTAGGGTGTCTCTGCACACCATCCTTCTCTCAACCTACAGTCGGCAACCTAATACTAGTAGTCCCCATTAAGGAGCCACTACTAAGACCTCCTTGAGATCGAAGTAATTCGGATCAAACCACTCCTAGGACACAAGTTAGGACGTATAGGCTAGCCATTCAAACTAAGTCACTGCTTCTGACTTAGCGCTAGCCTAAGCTATTGGAACTGAGGTAACCAAAACTACCCAGATTGACTTAATCATCAAACGACTTTATGCATTTAATCGATCAATCTTAATCTAACCAAAGCTTCCGCATATGATTTAGATCAAACCTAAGGCATCTCTCTTTTTCTCTGATACCAACAGTGACGGATCAGATTATTCTCCATCGAATAACCTCCGTCAATGGCAACACACCTACTAAAACCCATAATTAATGCTTATGGATTCTATAGAAATTTCGGTAGAGTTCCCTCTACAACTGGACGAAAACCAAAAATACAACCTATTCAAAAGATCCTGCACAAGCACACATCTAACAAGAGGCTTGACACAAAGCCTACAACACACCACACAGTATCACAATACTGCCATATCATCCATGGCTCCAATACAGTACTCCTACTCTACCGTATTAGATCTAGAGAGATGCCATCTAAAATGAAACAAAGCTCAAACATCAATACAAACGCGGAAGCATGCTATATCATCATAATCTGTGGAAGCATACAAAACCATAAAAGTAATAAGCCACATCCAACCCTGAGTGGCTGTTTACAATCCGGTACAACACTATGGCCAAATCCTTTGCACACTCAACGCCCAGCCAACCTCTTCAAGCAAGCCTCTCCTTGCTCTAACTATCTGGTGCCAACTAAGTGTTCTCATCTGAAAGAAAAAACAACAACAGTAAGAGTGAGCTAACAGCTCAGCAAGTATAATCATAAACAATTCTCGCAGGTATAAACAAGAACGGGAATGGGGAAAGATAATGGAACTCTCCCTAACCACAAAGCAAGAGAGGGAACAGGAACATTTGGAATCTCTTGATTCTTACGGTTCTCACGGTTACATTGGTTGGTCATTATTCAGAATCACTTGATTCTCATGGTTCTCACGGTTACATTGGTTGGACATTATTCGGAATCACTTGATTCTCATGGTTCTCACGGTCATGTCTTGAATCACTGGATTCACATGGTTCTCACGGTTACATCTATTGGACATTATTCCTTTTCATTATTACATCATCTTTGCGGACCCGAGCTAATAGACCGTACTAGCCAACGATGCGAGAGAACGAGAAAAGGAATGTGTTCGCTACACATTCTAAAGCCACGACTATATTTTAGGTCTACAGCACTCGACCACAAGTTGCATCCATGCAACAATCATCATAGATTACTACATCTCAATATGTAGCGTTCGACCGACACTCCCTACACCCCCGGGGACTAGGGCAATCCTCGTTCTTCCACAGTAGTTTCCTAAAGCGTACCACGAACATTACCCGCTCCCACGAGCGGCCAGAATACGTGACCAAGTATTCCTCGGGTTTACACCGCAATGGACATGGTATGCTAAAGAATACTACCCCTACAAATCAGGGTCCTAGTTTCAAGATTAGATTCGATACTTAGAGAGGAAAATCCACATTTGCCACACACGATCACATCTCGGGAAATCTCATTCCCATCACACGTCTCCAACCGGGAGATCATCTCATGACACACATCTCCATCCAGGAGATCATATCATCACAAGCACAATGTGAATTCCCTTCCATTCACTTCCAGGTTCACAACCTTCTGCAGGACTCAATTCCCTTACTTACCACAATTCATTCCAAATTCACAAGAGAATACCTAATTTCATACCTTCAAAGATCACATATCCTTTTAGAGGCCTCCGGGACTCATTCCCTTGCTTTCGGCACATAGATACACATTTCGGAGCGTATATTTCATTTAAATAATTAGACAATGATTTCATAATGATTAAATAAGGGCAAAGCATGTACATTTCTCATTTATTCTCGGATGTACAGTGCCATGGCTCATTCGGAGCATCCGGACGCCGTGAACGGTTCGATACTTGGGAGATCGGACGTCCGGTTGATACATACGCACAATTGGGACGTGATAATTCATACTTTGAGCTCGATTCAACTTATCACAACGGTGGAAGCATGCAATTTTCCTTTTTATTCCGGGTGAACAGGTACAAGGGTATTCTGGAGGACTCAGACGCCACGAACGGGTCAAAACATGCAAGATCGGACACGCGGCCAACATATATACATATTTAGGACATGGGGATTCATATTTTGGGGTCAATTTCAAGATACATGGGCGGGAAATGGAAAATCTCCAATTTTGTGGGTTAGGATTTCGGTGAAACCAAATCGGGCAGATCGGACACGATTCGGACAAACGACTAAATATTCTTAGACCTCAAAGCATGGGTTTCAAGATTCTAACGTTCACAGTGGGTATCGACACAAAATACCCAACGAAATCAAGCAAAACATCGAAAGAGAACGAGAAGTGGGTATGAGAACACTTGCCTCGACGCGTGCTTTCACCTTTATACCTGGCTCTCGGACGGATCCGGACTCCACGGCCTCGATCTCCACCTTTCTCTCACTAAAGTTGGCAGTCTCTCTCTCTCTAGAAGCTTTGGGGTCGAGAGAAAAATGAGGAGAAAGAAGCACGACGCGGCTTTAAAATGAACTGGAGCTCGAGCGCGCAGCGAGCGCAAGCATTTGGCTAGGGTTGGCTCGAGCGCACAGCGAGCGCCCGGCGAGCACGGGCAATTCTGGTTTTTAGACTCGATAGGTGGGCTTGAGCACCCGGAGGGCGCGGGTCTAGCCCGCGGCAAGCCTACAGCAAGCCTACGACGCGTTTGCACCGTTCGGGGCCCGTTTTGACCCTTCTAACCCAATCTTTCACATCCTTGGACTTTATTTTTTATTATATCACCTTAATAAGTCATGATTATCATGATTTAAAATCCAAAATCTTATTTACAAAGTAACATTTCACAATTTATAGTTTTCGTTCCCAATTTACCAATTCCAGCTCTTTGAGCTTTTAATCCGATTCCTCCCACACCTTTTTGACCACAATACACCTATGTTAGCTTAATTACCTTCTAATTCTTACAATCTTAACCTGAAACCTCACAAGAACCCTCAGAACCATCTAAGAAGGTGAAGACCGTAGATACAGGAAAAAGCATTACTAAAATTCTATCGATGACTAGCTCTCAGGCACTGGCTTCTGATTATGCTTATTGTGGGAGAAAGTACACAAGGAAGTCCTGTTATAAAGTGATGGGAGCATGTTATAAATGTGGACAGCGGGGCCACCTGATGAAGGATTGTTACTTAAAAGGTCAGAAGCAAAGAAGCCAACTGTTGCGGCTAAAGTGTTTGTGGTGACAATACGAGACCCTAAGACACCCCGAAAGTGAATGGAGGTATTTTCTTATTTGTGGAATTTTGATTTTCGTTTTAATTGATTTAGGAGTTATGTAATCCTTAAATTTTTCCCATGATTTTCATGATACGTCCCCATCACCTTGAGAATTCTAGAATTGTTCAATAATTGTATCTATGTGTTCTTTTGTGAATTTTATGGATTGTGAATAGCTGATAACCAAATGCCTAATTGAGAAAAGTAAATTGACTGTGTATTGTTGGAAGAAGGAATATTTGGTTTATTTGGTTAGTATGGCAAATAAGAAGGATTGTTGATTTGGAGTTGATTTTCGGGTTATGCCGATCCTTTCAAAAATTGAAATGATGTTCGAGGGTATTGATGTGAGTTGTATCGCGAGGATATGATGCCCTGTAATTAGGTTACGAATTCTGAATGAAAGGCAGAGTTGATCGAATCCAGAATAGGCGTTGAGTCTAATTAGTAAATGAGACCACCCCTTTGAAGTTGGTTGGCGGTTGTTAAGGAATCCAATCATGAAAGTTTTGAGGATATATATTTGGAGGAAAAGACCAAATCAACTTGTTTTAATGGGCGATTTGGAGATGGGTTAGAATCGACATTAGTCTTTGAGGATTGTATATGAAATTAGAACTGTATCGGTCAAGTATTGTTGAAGATACCTTTGAACTTCTGGGAAGTAAAGATTTATTGATGGATCTAGTAAGTTAGCATAGATTGTAGTGCTTTCGAGCAATATTAGGATTTTGTTATTTTGCATCACAATAGGTGGCTACCCTCGGATTAAGTGGGAGAGGAGCTTATATTTTGAAACTAATTCATCATGGTGGGATTTTGTGATGAGATCTTTGCCTTGAGGATTTATGGATGCTACTTTTGGAGGAAATTGAGGTCCTATGAATCTTAAGGTTTGGGGACTGTAAAACAGGTAGATCCCGATATTTTTGAGGGAAATCTAGGACTATGTCTTCTTGCATCGTATGTGGATAGAGGCCTTTGGGTTAAGTGGAAAAGGAATCCCTAGTTAGAGTTACTCCTTCATAGGTCGAAATTGCCAATTGGAAGTCTCTGTTGGAGAAGTTATGGGTAGGTTCAAATGCTTGAGGTAATAAAATGTCGTACTCCTAAGTTGGGAAGCGGAATCACATTCAAAGTGTGGGAGTTATAAAATTTTAAAATAAGAAGTCCTTATGGCTGTGTTCCAGGACACTTAGAACGATCCGCTCATTGTGAATTTTAGAGAACATGTCCGGAGCTAATCAGTAGACTCATTGGTATGCCAGCGAGACCTTGAGATTGCTAGTATTGAGTTGTGAGATTCGGATGATAACCTAAGGCTACATCAAAGTCATTGGCAACTGTTATAATTGTCATTTCTAACCTCACTGTAATCCGAGGAATTGTAGAAATTGTCCTTATGGTATGGCTATCTCAAGATTTACTTCAATTATGGTCGCCGTATAATTTAGGCGTCCTATATGAGCCAATGGATATAAAGTTGCAAGGAGATCTAGAATCTGTAGTATAAATGATTAAATAGAATAGCGAAAGTGTGTATAGGCTCATAATTTCCATTGGTTTCTTGGTGTAATTGAAGAGGCTAGGAGTGAATGGCCATGTATTTCAAAGACATCAAAGACATATAAGTATTTGTCAAATTTTTGCTAAATCAGCCATTCCTGTCAATATGAATTTTAAATTTTAGGAAGATGTCGGTTTGAAAACATACTAACGAATTAATTAAGATATAGAGTATTTCTAATTTGGGATTTCATTGCAATTTGAGGTTTATGTCAAATCTTAACCTACTTGATTAGAGAATTTTGGGTGTTGGGTTAAATCTGATATGATGGAGAATTGTAACTAGGATTGTAATTAGAAAATTTATCAGAGTTGTGCAGCAAAAGTATGGTGAACCTATATATTTTAAGGTTCGATTTGAGACATAGAAGGAATGGTTATTTTCGAGGCTTAGCGTAAATTGAGGCAAGGATATTTGACCGTTTGAAGTTTTGAACTGAGTCAGAGAAGTAACTAATGAATTGGGTTTGCCTTCGGACTTAGTGAGTTTAGATTTTGATGGGACACATCGGGTAATGAGGATCCAAACAATTTGAATGTTTAAGGTTCTTTGGGATGAGTCGTTTAATCGAGGAAATGATTTGGGAACACTAGGAAGATTTCCTCCAATTAGGAAAATTTTGATGTTCGTTAAATTTTGAGGACGAAATTTTCATAAGTGGGGGAGAGTTGTGAAGTCCGGATAGTAAATTATGGTAATTAAGTTAATATAATTAAGTTTAAAGTATATGGATAAAGGAAGAACGAAGAAAAATTTGATTCGGAAGCAAAAATCGACATCAGCGGGCTGGGGCACCGCTCGGGCAGATTTAGCAAAATGTTGCACCCTAAGGGCGCTCGACAAGCACTCGAGCGTGACCTGTTATTGTGCCTCGCTCGAGTGTGATTTAGAAGCTTCCACTAGCTTCAGGCTTCGTTTATAAAAGGGAAAAATGGGAGAGAGAGAGGGAAGATGAGCAACAAGGTAGCAAAAGAGAAGGGAAGAAAAGAGGAAAGAAGAGGGAATTTCACCATTTTTGGTCCGATCAGAGTAATAACAACGGTAGATCAGGTTAAGGCAAATATACTTCAAACCTCGTTTTTCATTTTTATCATTTTTAAATATCTCCATATTGTTATTTATACTCTAAAACCCTTACTCCCTAAAATTTGTTATGATAAATGCATGAATCTCATAACTTTTAGACTAGATTTCATGTTTATGTATATATATTGTGACTTATAACTCTGATTTCACGATCTGGCTTATGTTTTATGTTCGATTTGTATCTGAAAGTTCCGCCCAAAACCCTACCTCAAAAATGAAGATATAGTTTTGAGTTTAATTTATGTTTATGTGTATATATTATAATTTATGGCTTTGATTTTGTGATTTGTCACAAGATTTAGTTTCAATTTTTGTTCGGAAGTTTCGCATGAAACCCTAGAACAAAAATTTGGGATTTAATGTTTAAAAACCTTCAATCTTGAGATATAAGTATTATTTGGTGATTTGATAAAGTTTATTAAACGATTTATTTCTGAAAACTTTGCATGGAACTATATTATTGAATTATTGAGGCCCTCTGAAAATGTCTGAAAGATTGATTGTATGAATTTGGACTTGGCATTGAGATATGATGAATTTTGACTATGAAATTATAAGCAAACGCATTAAGTTAAATTGGTAAGAAAATTTGACCGAAAATTGTTGTGCAATTAGATAAGGTTCTCCGACATGCCATAGAACATTACAGTGGTAATTAAGGATGACTCCATCCATGAAGTGATACGTGGTCCACACCTCCTCGGGACGTAATCAGAGGATAGAGACTATCAAACCTTTGAAATTGTGGATGAAATGAAATGAAAATAAATGTTATAAAACCTTTGGCCTTTAATTGTATGGATTGAACACAATCTATCCTCGATTATTCGCCCCCTCGGCTAATAGAGTATACTAGTTGGGTCCCTAGAATAACGAATTAGAATTTTGAAGAATAAGTGACATTTGATACTGATTTATAATTTCTAATACATGTTCATATCGATTTATGCTTTTCTCGTTGTTTTGTATGTGTTTCTGTTCTTCGTCAATTCCCATGATTTATGCTTACTGCCTTCATGTTCTGTACAAAGGATTTCACATTTACATATTTTATGGTACCTTGTTGGGTTTTGGCTCACTCTTTTATTTTTTCCCCTCCGGACGAGACTATAAAGTTGATTCCTAATGAGTAGGAGTAAATGAAGGACTTAGATAAGGAAGCTTAGTAGAGATCTGAAGTCCTTTGAAGAACTTTGGAGCTTGATAATAGCAAATGTAATTAGCTAATTTTGTGGATAGAAATTATATATTATAGTTATGGCATATTTTGTTTTATGTTAGGTTACTGTATTTGCTTCCACAGGATTACCTTATGGATCTAGTTTTGCTTCCACTATTTTGTTTTAAATTTGTACAGGTCCTAGATAGCATCTCATTTTGAGTTTAAATAGTTGATAGGATGTGTTGTGTTGGAGCTATGGATATATGGCATTTGAATGATCCTGTGTTGTGTTGTAGTTGTATGTTGAAGACTATTTTATCTGTATGTCATGTTTAGGTTGCGTAGTTTCAAGTTGTTTGTATTGGGTTTTATTTAATTTTAAAGGAAACTCTATCCGATTTTCTATAGATAATTGTGTTATTTTCTTATGGGCTTTAGTCATCTATTTTAATAACGAAAGTTATTAGAGGAAAATAACCAATTCTATCACACTCACTGATCCCAATATACGATTCACCCGGGGACAAATAAGATATACCAGGACTTGAGGAAAATATTTTGGTGGAAAAAAAATTAAATGGGATATTGTGGCTTATGTGGAGAAATGCTTGATGTGTCTACAATCGAAAGCTGAAAAGAGAAAGCCATCGGGTAATTACAGTCAATGCCAATCTCGAGCTGGAAATGGAATGATATTGCGATGGATTTTGTGTCGAGTTTGCCAAGGACTTCTAAGAACCACGACACCATTTGGGTTATTATCGATCGGCTGACTAAATCGGCTCATTTCTTGGCAATCAGGACGACGTACCCCCGTGACATGTTGGCTCAATTATACATGAATAAAATTGTTAGACTCCATGGCGAGCCTGCAACGATTGTATCGAATCGAGACCAGCACTTTGCCTCCAAATTTTGGGAGAGTCTGTATAAAGAATTGGGAACAGAGTTAAAGTTTAGTACGGCATATCACCCCAAATCGACGGTCAATCAGAACATACAATTTAGATTCTCAAGGATATATTAAGGGTATTGGTGTTAGATATAAAAGAAAATTGGGATAATTATCTGGCCCTGGTGGAATTCGCCTACAATAATAGTTATCAGGTAAGTATAGGCATGGCACTATTTGAGGCATTATATGGAAGGAAGTGCAGATCGCTCATTCAATGGAAGAAAATAAGAGACAAGAAAATTTTGGGCCCCGAGGTTATTAAGGAAACCGTGGAAAAGATTAAACTGATTCATGAGAACTTGAAAATTACTCAGAGTAGGCAAAAAAACTACACAGATAGGCGCAGTCGGCGCTGAAATTTGAGGTGGGAGACTATGTCTTTTTGAAAGTGTGAGGTTCCGGGTTAAGAATATAATAATTAGAAGGTAATTAAGTTAACATAGGTAAATTGTGATCAAAAGGTACAGGATTAATCGGATTGAAAAGCTCAAGGAGCCGGAATTGGTAAATCGGGAACGAAAATTGTAAGCCGTGAGATATTAATTCATAAATAAGATTTTGGGTTTTAAATTATGATAATCACAACTTATTAAATTATATAATCAAAAGTAAGGTCCAAGGATGTGAAAGATTAGGTTAGAATGGTCAAAACGGGTCCCAAACGGCAAAAATGCAAAGTAAGCTTGCTGCTGGCTTGCTGCTGGCCTGACCCACGCCCTCCGTGGGCTTGAGCCCACAGAGAGCACAGTATCCAAATTATCTGTGCTCCCCAAGCGCTCGAGCCAGCCTGGGTAGTAAGGCTGCGCTCGCCGCATGCTGGCTGCGCGCTTGAGCGCCAGCCCTTTTTAAAGCCGCATACTGCTTAGTGATTTTTATTTTCTCCACGACCCAAACCCTTCTAGAGAGAGAGAGAGCATCGATTCTAGAGAGAGGATGGAGGAGATCAACCCCGTGGAGTCTGAATCCATCCGAGAGCTAGTTATAAAAGTGGTAATACGCGTCGAGGCAAGTATTCTCATACTCACTAACTTTTCTCTTTCGATATGTTTTATTTATCATCGGGTGTTTTTGTGTCAGTACCCACACAAACTATGGAAAATGTATTACCCATGACTTGAGACCAAGGATTTTGTAGTTTATTATCCGATTTACTCATCGATCCGGTCGATAGAGTTCCACCAAACCCTAACCTACGGGAATTGGGAGTTTTCTATTTTTGTACCGTATCTTGTTAAATTGACCCCAAAATGTGAATCACCACATCCCAAATGTGTATATAAGTCGGCCACATGATCAATCTCACACGTTTCGACCCGTTCACAGCGTCCAAGCTTTCTAAAAGTACACTGTTACTGTTCATTTGAAATGAAATGGAAAATTTGCATGTTTTCGCCCTCGTGTTTTGTTAAATTGACCCCAAAATATGAGTCGCCACATCCCAATTGTATGCATATATCGACCAGATGTCCGATTCCGCAAGAATCGACCCGTTCGTGGCGTCCAGGAGCTCTAAAAGCCCCCTATTACTATCACCCGATTTTGAATGGAAAACTTTGCATGCTTCCACCATTTAATACTTATAACATTTGTGTCTAATTAATCATGTTAAATTATAAACCCTGAAAATGTGCAAGTGTGCACCGGAAGCAATGGAATGCGTCCCGGAGGCTTCTAGGGTAGTATTTAATCACCGGAGGTAAGTAAATCCAAACTCTCTTGTGAGCTTGAATTGAATGGTTAAAAAGGTTTAAATTTCAAAGAAAGGAAGGAACCCAGCATGTAAATAAAGGGGAATCCACCAAAGTATGATATGATGGATTTGATCTCCTGGATTGAGATATGTGATGGATTTGATCTCCCGAATGGAAATAAAGATGAAAATGTGATTTCCCGATTGAAAAATGTGATGTACTTGTGGTGGATATTCCCTCAATGAAGGATTAATCCTGAAACTGGGACCATGGTTCATAGGGGTTGTAAGCTCTAGTTTGCCATGTCCATCACTGTGTGAACCCAAGGAATACTTGGCAACGTATTCTGACCGCTCGTGGAAGTGGGTGATATTCGTGGTACACTTTAGGATACTACTATGAAAGAACAAGGATTGCCCTAGTCCCCGGAGAATATGGGGCGAGTTGATATGGTTGAGTGCTGCAGGCCTAAAATGTAGCCGATGGTCGAATGCTACATACTTAAAATGTAGCCGGCTTTAGAATGTGTGGCAGACACATTCCTTTTCTCGTTCTTTCACATTATTAGTTAGTTTGACCTACTAGCTCGGGTCCGCAAAGATTAATGAAAGTAAAGAAAATGAATAAATGTAACCAGAACAAACATGTGAACCAGATGATCTCAGATATCCCCTCTCCTCTCATGCTTCCTTTTTATTCAAGTTATATGCTTCCGTTGCCTAATTACTTTTTTTTCTGTTATTTGCTGTAGTTAGTGATATATGATTATATTTGCTAAGTTATACGCTCACTCTTATTGTTTCTGCCTCCAGATGAGAACATTAAGTTGGTGCCCGATTAATTAGAGTAAGGAGAGAGACTTGCATTAGGAGATTAGCTAAATGTCAAAGGCCTTAAGATTTAGATACGTCTGTTGCAATAGAATGTAAACAGTCTAGTAATTCAATGCAGTTTGTTATTATTTTATAGTTATTGTTGTACTTCCACAGATTTCTGGATTTAGCTATACTTCCATAATAATATTAGATATTTTGGATTTTATTTAATCTTAAATGGCATCTCTTCAGACCCAATTCAGTAATTAGGAATACTACATTGAAGCCACGGATGGTATGGCGATGTGGTCCTTTGTATTGTGTTGTAATCCAAAATATCTAAATTGAATAGTTGTGTGCTTGTGTAGGTTATTTTAAACAGGTTATATTTTTAGTTTTTCATCCAGTTGTAGAGGGAACTCTGCCAAAATTTTCGCAGAATTCATAATAATAAATTATGGGCATAAATTTATGTTACCATTAATGGAGGTTATTTAAGGAGAATAACCCAATCCGTTACAATTGGTATCAGAGAAAAAGAGATGCCTTGAGTTTGATTTGAATCGTATGTGGAAGCTTAGGACCAGTTAAGATTTGGCCAAGATAAGTAGATTAAGGTATGGGATGATTAAGTTGGAATAGTTTGAGGTATCTTAGTTTGCCTAAACTAGACCAGACTTCAGTTGGAACTTAGCGTTTAAGCTAGTTGATACCAAACGTAAGCCTAGGCTGATCAACTAATGTTTAAGGATTCAGGTTAATCTGTTCTATGTTGAGGCGAGATTAAGTAGTTTGGATTAGAGGAAATGCTTAATTCTTGGGCTTAAGGGGTTAATTTTGAAATGCATCAATCTTAGCCCCTCCCTCTAATCTGATTATTGGAAGATTCATAATATTGTAATATTTGTGGTCATAGGAAGTAACATGGTTTTTAGTCAAGGGAATACATGGGGTAGTGGTCAACCGTGAGGTCGGTAGGAGCTGTAAGGAGGCACCTTGATGTTTTAATTTCATTAGTGCCGACTTAGTGTTTAAATTGATCAGTGAGGATTCAGGGCCTAGGTTAATTGGTGTTGGATTAAGGTTCAAGTTTGGCCGGCTCTAGATTGAGGTCCTGAGGCTAGTAATATGCTAAGAATGATTACCTGATCAACCTAGCTAGCTAGATGAATAACTATTAAGTGTTTGAATTCTAAGTAACTCAAATTCTCTGAAAATTGAGACATGGATCATAAATATTGAAATGGTGTTTGTGGTAGCCAAATGCTCGGGAAGATTAGAAATATTGTGGGACATCTGCATGGGTGTTCTTTAATCGATGAGGCATTCTTCCCGACAAGTTAAGAAGTATGACTCTAATTGTAATTAATTTGATCGCAAGATTGAGAAATGTCCTTATCTAGGGACGGACAGTGAAGAGGTCCAGTGTCTGAATTGGGATTCTAAGGTATTAACTCAAGGTGTTAAGTGTCGCCTGTTGTGATAAGAGGTAAGGCTCTTGAGTTTGATTTTGTAGCCTGGTGTCGTTTTGGGGATTTTGAGCCCATGTTGTATTGTGTTTTCGAGTTATGTGTAATTGGAAGACCTACGCATTGCAATAGTGACAAAGGTTTCCCAGTATTCGGGAGGATAAAAGATATATTAAGGTGGATGTACATGGATGAATCTTGGATAAATGTCTTTCCGAAGAGATTTTGGGACTATGATCTAAGTCGTAGATAGCTTGATCACTAGATTCGGTATAATTCGTATCCTCTGGCCTGGTAGTGAAAAAACCTAGTGCCTTGGAACGGAGTTTTGGTGGTGATGGCGCATAAGGAAAATGTATTGATCGCCGTGATGGAAGACGAGATTTCTCAATTTTGATGTCACAAGACCTGTATCATTTGGGATCCCGAACATATAATTCTGTAATTCCTAAGTTTATTTGTTTATTTAAGGATCCAAGCTTGATAAAAGCGGTATCAACAGTTATGATATTATGGATGATTTGGTCAATAGGTCGTCCAGTCGATCTGAATTGGATTGGTAAGTATATTATATCTTGCAATTAAATTGTGCGATTTTTGGCATGAGCTTGAGTTAGCTAAGGTATCAAGTTTTAACCTGATCTTAGTAGTATTTCGGTGGGCGAACCACTGTGCTAGCCTGGGTTGGATTGGTAAAGAGATAGCATCCTACAATCGGGTTGTGGGATATGAAGCATAAGTCTGACATTGATCGAGGTATCAGAAGATTAGTGTCGTCTTTCCTGCAAATCAGTTAATGAGGATTTGCGCTAAGTCCAATTCATTTATGCAACCACGCCCAAAGGTCATTTTGTGGTCACTGAGGGGTTTCGGCCATGTGAATATTTGAGGATGTTATCAGAAGAAAGAGTAAGCTGATCTATCTTTGGTCGGTAATTCGAGGTTGTATCGAAATCGACGATGATCGTTGAGGATTCCATGCAAAGCCGAGGAAGTATCAGTTTTGCATCATAGTGGAATACTCTAGAAGCTTCTAGGTAAATAAGACTAGCCGATAAGGTTGTTCATGAATTTCAAATATGGGGTTACCTAGGAGATTAATGATTTGATAAGTGGACTTTGTGAATGGATAGGTGAATTGTGTGGGCTGTTATAAAGGCTTGATGATTGCTAAGATCGATTTGGGTCCATAGCGTGTTTATTGTGGATTAGTGGGGGGTTGTAGACCCGGCGGTATTCAGGATAAGGATATGGCTACTATGAAGTCCGGAAACACCATTTGGATTTTGTAGGTTCGTGAGTGTCTCATGAAATTTTATGGGATGGATCTTTTGGCCATATTCGGGCCCGTGTTGAGGTGACTTCATTGATTAATTCAAAAGGACATAGGGTGTATGTAATTTGTTTAAGGGTTATATCATAAATTGTGAACGGTTGTTAATTCGTATGCCCCATTGAGAAGGGAATGCAAGTTTAGTCTGAGGAAATGCCTTGTTAAGCATGTGGTTCTTTGGTAGCATGATTTTGAAATCCATAATACTTTGAGTGATGGCTAATTGGGAAGACCGATTAGTGCCATGGAAGCGTATGGTCATCTTGGGTCTAACCAAAGTTATTAAGTGACCTGATAAGTATTCCTCGAGGATTACAGTGTCAGTGAGACGTTTGACTTAGAATAGACTTATAATTGTTAGAACGAAAGATGAAAAGGTAATTTTCAAGGACTGAAAAGGGTTAATTGACGTCCATGTCATTTGGGTTGACCCCTGATGGGTCTGGTAAGTTATCGTAGAATGTAATACTTTTGAGAAAGGATAGGATTATACAACTCTCACATCATGATTGGAGGCTACCCTCGGATTAAGTGGGAGAGAAGTTTATAATTAGAGTTACTCTACGTGTAGGTTGGAATTACCGATTAAAGTCTCCGTTTTGAGAACTTATAGGTGTTGTCTTTGAAAATAGCCATTATTAAAATTTTAAGAGCTAGAATAGATGTATCATAAAGGAAAGATGATCATATGGTATTGCATGTGGACAGATCTGTTTAAAGATTGGGAAGGTAAACCTCAGTGTTTTTTTTGGAAAGTGGACATCAACGCTGACAATTGATGCTACAAGTCTTTAGACTTAATATGTCTTCAAAGTTTCGTAGGAGATGTAAAAGGTAAATTACAAATAGGTCCAAATACTTGGGTAATAGGATGTCATATTCTTAAATTGGGAGACAGAATCATATTCGAAGTATTGGAGCTATAAATTTATGAAATATGAAGTCCTTATGGTTTTATTTCAAGACAATTAGAGCGACCCATATATCTTAATCATAGAAGATGTGTTCGGATTGGATTAGTTGGCTCATTGGTATGACAACGGGATTTTGAGGTTGCTCAATAATCAAATTCTGATGTTACGGGAAGGATGATCGAAAGCTATGTCGAATCTTTAGGTGATTGTTATGATTGTAGTTTTGAATGTGGTTATAGTTGGATGATAGTGAGATTCATCTTCGTGGTATGACTATCCTAGGATTGTTTTAATCAGGGTTGCTGTATATTCTCGGTGTGTGATATGGGATATGTATTTTGGAAAATATGTCGGTTTGTCGACTTACTAACGAAATAGCAAGAATATAAATTATTCTGATTTTAAAATTTGATTGTGATTTAAGATTTGTATCGAAACCTTAGTAAAACTTGATTAGAGAATCTTTGGGACGTCAAGTTGAATTTGATATGGTGGCGAAAACTCAATGGAATGATTCGTAGCTAGATAATTAATTAGAGTAGCGCAGTGAAAGAGTTGTGGGCCCATGGCCTTGAAATTTCAGAATAAAGTTGAGATTCCCTGTGATCTAATCCTTTTCAAGACTTGGAATGAACTGAAGTGGAAGTTCATTGGTTTGCTTGAAGTATTGAATTAGGCTAGAGGAATGGCTAGCATCATTTTTAGGCCGCTTCAGGAATTCTAGTGATTGTAATGAAGTCTCCCTTGTATCGATAGTCGAGGAAATCAGTAAGTATTTGGGTTAAGCCATTTTGGAGATTAGGAATTTGTCTTGAGATAAGGGCCCCCTAGAATAAGTCGTTTGATCAAGGATGTGACTTAGGATCGTGAAGAAGAAATTCTAAAAGGATTTTTTTCCAATTATAAATCCTAAGGTTCGTCAAATTTCGAGGATAAAATTTTTATAAGTGGAGGAAAGTTGTGAGGTTTTGGGTTAAGAACATAATAATTAGAAGGTAATTAAGTTAACATAGGTAAATTGTGGTCAAAAGATACGGGAGGAATCGGATTGAAAAGCTCAAAGAGCCAAAATTGGTAAATCGGGAACAAAAATTGTAAGCCGTGAAATATAAATTCGTAAATAAGATTTTGGGTTTTAAATTATGAGAATCATGACTTATTAAGGTTATATAATCAAAAGTAAGGTCTAAGGATGTGAAAGATTTGGTTAGAATGGTCAAAATGGGACCCGAACAGCAAAAATGCGAAGTAGGCTTGCTGCGGGCTTGACCCGCGCCCTCCGTGGGCTCGAGCCGACATAAAGCACAGAATCTAGATTGTCTATACTCGCCGTGCGCTCGAGCTGGCCTGAGCAGTAAGGCTGCGCTCGCCGCGCGCTCGCTGCACGCTCGAGCACCAGCCTGTTTTAAAGCCGTGTGCTGCTTTGCGATTTTCATTTTCTCCACGAACCAAACCCTTCTAGAGAGAGAAAGAGTGCCGATTCTAGAGAGAAGAAGGAGGAGATCAAGCCCATGGAGTCCGAATACGTCCAAAAGCTAGTTACAAAAGTGGTAATACGCGTCGAGGCAAGTATTCTCATACTCACTAACTTTTCTCTTTCGATATTTTTTATTTATCATCGGGTATTTTTGTGTCAATATACACCCAAACTATGGAAAATGTATTACCCATAACTTGAGATCAATGATTTTATAGTTTATTGTCCGATTTACTCACCGATCCGGTCAATGGAGTTCCACCAAACCCTAACCAACGGGAATTTGGGGTTTTCCGTTTTCACACCGTATCTTGTTAAATTGACCACAAAATATGAATCACCACGTCACAAATATGTATATAAGTCAGCCGCGCGATCGATCTCTCACATTTCGACCCGTTCGCAGCACCTGAACCCTCTAAAAGTGCACTGTTACCGTTCATCCGAAATAAAATGGAAAATTTGCATATTTCCACCCTCGTGTTATGTTAAATTGACCCCAAAATATGAATCGTCACATCCCAATTGGATGTATATATCAACCAGATGTCCGATTCCACAATAATCGACTCGTTTGCGGCGTCCGAAAGCTCTAAAAGCCCCTTGTTACTGTTCATCTGAGTTTGAATGGGAAACTTTGCATGCTTCCACCATTTGATGCTTATAAAATTTGTGTCTAATTAATCATGTTAAATTATAAGCCCTAAAAATGTGCAAGTGTGCACCGGAAGTAAGGAAATGCGTCCCGAAGGCTTCTAGGGTGGTATTTGATCACCGAAGGTTAGTAAATCCAAACTCACTTGTGAGTTTGAATTGAATAGCTAAAAAGGTTTAAATTCCAAAAAAAGGAAGGAACCAAGCAAGTAAAAAGAGAAAAATCCACCAAAGTACGATATGATGGATTTAATATGATGGATTTGATCTCCCGGATGGAGATAAGGATGGGAATGTGATTTCCCAATTGAAAAATGTGTTGTACTTGTGGTGGGTCTTCCCTTGAGGAAGGATTAATCCTAAAACTAGGACCATAGTTCATAGGGGTAGTATTCTCTGGTTTGCCATGTCCATCATAGTGTGAACCCAAGGAATACTTGGCCACATATTCTGGCCGCTCATGGAAGCGGGTGATATTCGTGGTACGCTTTAGGATACTACTGTGGAAGAACAATGCTTGCCCTGGTCCCCAGGAGATATGGGGTGAGTTGAGATGGCAGAGTGCTGTAGGCGTAAAATGTAGTCAATGATCGAGTGCTATAGACCTAAAATGTAGCCGGCTTTAGAATGTGTGGCAGACACATTCCTTTTCTCATTCTCTCACATCGTTGGTTAGTACGACCTACTAGTTCGAGTCTGCAAAAATTAATAAAAGTAATGAAAATGAATAAACGTAACCAGAACAAACATGCGAACCAGATTATCCCAGATGTCCCCTCTCCCTGCATGTTTCCTTTTTGTTCAAGTTATATGTTTTCCCTGCATAATTATTGTTTTCCCTATTATTTGCTGTAGTTAGTAATGTATGATTATATTTGTTGAGCTGTACGCTCACTATTACTGTTTCTCCCTTCAGATGAGAACATTAAGCCGATACTCGATTGATTAGAGTAAGGAGAGAGACTTGCTTGAGGGAATTAACTGAATGTCGAAGGCCTGAAGATTTGGATAAGTCTATTGTAATAGAATGTAAACAGTCTAGTAGTTCAATGCGGTTTGTTATTATTTTATGGTTATTGTTGTACTTCCGCAAGTTTGTGGATTTAGCTATGCTTTTGTAATAATGTTGGATGTTTTGGATTTTATTTAGTCCTAGATGGCATCTCTTCAGACCCAATACGATAGTTAGGAATACTATGTTGGAGTTATGGATGGTAAGGCGATGTGGTCCTGTGTATTGTGTTGTAGTCCAAAATATCTAAATTGGATAGTTGTGTGCTTGTGTAGGTTATTTTAAATAGGTTGTATTTTTAGTTTTTCATCCAATTGCAAAGGAAACTCTTCCGAAATTTCTGCATAATTCATAATGATAAATTATGGTATAAGTTTATGTTACCATTGACGAAGGTTATTTAAGGAGAATAACCCGATCCGTCACCGAAAGTATCACCATCAAAGGGGACATTCAGATTCAAGATAAAAGGAAAATTAAAACCGTATTTCATTGGTCCTTTTGAGATTTTGGAGAGGATTGGGGCGGTGGCTTATAGATTAGCATTGCCACCCAATTTAGCAGATGTTCACAATGTATTTCATGTATCAGTACTTCGAAAATATGTCCACGATCCCACCCATGTTATTGAGTTCGAGCCCTTCACAATTTGAGATTTATCTTATATTGAGGAGTCGGTATGGATTCTGGATCGAAATGATTGGAGGCTGCGTACAAAGATGATTCCCTTGGTAAAACTTTTGTGGAAGAATCATTCACTTGAGGAAGCCACATGGGAGCGCGAAGAAGAGATCCGAAGCAAATACCCCCATTTATTTCCTTGTGGTATACAACTTTGTAAAATTTCGAGGATGAAATTTTATAAGTAGGGGAGGATTATAAGATACGGGTATCTAAAATATAATAAATTTTAGTAATTAAATTGATATAACTAAGTTTGGGATAAGTAAAATTAAGAAAAGTAAAAAGTTGCACTTTGTGCAGCAAGCAGCAGAGATAGGCTCGTTGCTGGCTTGAGCCCAGCAGCAAGTGCCAAAAACATATTGCTTCGGAAAGGCCTGCGTACACCGCTCGCTCGAGCGCAAAGGAGGGCGCCAATTCCAGTAGCCACTACATATGCCGCTCACTCGAGCGAGATGGAGGGCGCCGATTCCAGTGTGGGTGCGCTCAAAGCGAGCTCACTAAGTGCTTGAGCACAAGCATGATTTTTTCCCTCGACATGATTTCGTTTTTGTTTATAAAAGGGAAGGGAAATGGGAACCAGGGGCACGAACGACGAACAGTGGAGGAAAGAGGAGAAAGGGAAAGGGAATGGATTCTTTGCCAATTTCGACCCAATCAGAGTAAGGAAAATGGTAGATCGGCCTCAGGCAACTGTACATCGAACATCATTTTTCATTTTTACCACTTTTTAATATCTCTGTTTTGGTATTTATACTCTAAAACCCCCATTCCTCCATGGTTTGATGATAATAGTGCATGTTTCTCTAAATTTTACGAATAGATTTCATGCTTACCCATATGTATCATGATTAATGGCTTCGATTTCATGATTAAGCAAGCGTTCGGTGTTCGATTTATGTCCAAAAGTTTTTCATAAAACACCATAGAACGAAAATTAGGAACTTGGTGTTTAAGTTTCTTGAATCTTGAGATGTAAATGTGATTTTGTAAATTGTTAACATTTACAAGATGATTTTTATCTGAAATTTTTACCTGAAATTGTACTGTTAAATTACTGAAAAAATTCTAAAGCTATTAGAAGGTTTATCTGTATGAGTTTGATTGGCCCTTGAGGCATAATGAGTTAAGAGTTAAGAGTTAAGAGATAAGGATAAGAATATTTTCTATTAAATCGGTAAGAAATCCGACCTATGACTGTCGTACGGTCAGATAAGGTTCTCCGACATACCTTAGAACATTGCGGTAGTAATCAAAGATAACTCCATTCATGGAGTGATACGTGGTCCACTCTTCCTCGGGGTGTTAATATCTGGAGGGTAAATTCTGAGTCTGACCTACCTTCAAAATGTATTAATGTAACTGATCTCGCTAGAAGGGATACTATTGTACTGTTTCTGGTCTCTAATTGTGTGCGAACACAATCTATCCTTAATTATTCGCTCTCTCGGCTAATAAAGTCTACTAGTTTGGGTCATTCGGATAGTAAATTTGTATTTCAAAGAACAGCCAAAGTCTGATACTAATTTATGATTTTTGATACATGTTTATATCGATTTATGCTTTTCTCATAGTTCCATATGCATTTATGTTCTTCACTGCATTCATGTTCTATACGAAAGATTTTATATTTGCATATTGTGAGCCCCAAAATTGAAAAACGTGATAATTGGAAGTAATTAAAATAATGGGTATTATTAAGAGGCCAAACATGTAGTGAAAAATGATGGTTGGAAGTAAAAAGTTGAACAAATATCCGAGTTCAGCAAGCAGCAGAGTGGCGCCTGCTGTGCGCTCGAGGCGCTACAGCGAGTGCCAAATTCCAGTGGCAGTAACTTTGCGCTCGCCACGCGCCCATTGGGTGCTCGATCACGCGCTGGCAGAATGTAGCCCGCTCAAGCGCGGCCCTGACTTTTGCCCGCGTGCTGACTTCATTTTTGTTATAAATTGAAGGGGAAAGAGGAAAAGGAAGAGAGAGAGAGCAGACCACGCACAAAGGAGAGGAAGAAGAGGAAGAAGAGAAGAGGAGAAGGGAAAATCACTTGTTCCAATCCACACTTGGTAAAAATAACGGTAGATCTTGTCAAGGCAAGTGTACTTCGAACGTTGTTTTTCGTTTTTACCATTTTCTCTTGCTTTAAAGTAGATAAAAATACTCTAAAATGATGTTGATGCATGTTTAAAGTAAATGAAGCATGTTTCCTTTGATTGTTCGGTTAGATTTTGTATTTACTCATGTTTATTGCAAGTTTCGGCTTCGATTTGGTGAATAAGCATGTAAATTGTATTTGATTTTGTCCCGGAAGTTTGTGATGAAACCCTAGCTCGAAAATATTTGAGATTTTTGGTTAAATTGCATGGCTTAATAAATGTGTATGGATTTATGGCCTTGATTTCATGAATAAACCCATTTTTAGTGATCGATTTGAGTTTGGAAGTTTTGGCGAAACCCTAGGTATGAAAATGAAGGGGTTTTGATGATTTTTAACCATAGCTCCTGTTATATAAAAGTTAATTGACATTGAAATGAAGCTCCCAATATAATTTATTTTTGAAAATTTACACGGACTTATACCGATGAAATTTCTATGCACTTTTGAAGTAAAACTAAATGAGTTTTAGACTGTTACCGTACGTTCTGAAGCTAACTGAAAGGAAATTGTGAAACTCTGATTATGAAAGAAGGTATTCAATAAAGAGGTTATTTCCATTACTGATATTTAGAACCCGGGACTGACTACAGTCCGGATAGGTTCTCCGGTGTGCCTTAAAACTTTACGGTTGTAATCGATGATAACTCTGTCCATGGAATTATATGTGGTTCGCCCTTCCTCGGGGTGTTATGGTCAAGAGAAAAGCATAGTTTCGGGCCTACCTTCGGGTGGCACACCGCATCGATCCCGTAGATGGGATACTTCTGTTACAGTCATAGGCCTTGAATTGTGTGGAGTGAACACAATCTATCCTCGATCATTCGCCCCCTCAGCTAGTATGGTATATTGGCAGGGTTTGTTACCGATATGTTATGATTACCGATTATTGATTACCGTTTACCGAGTACCGATTATTGATTATTGTTTACTGATTACCGATTACTGTTTACTGATTACAGATTACCGACTACTAATTTCTAAATTATTATCGACAAAGTATGCTTTCTCTATTTCCTAGATTGTATTTTGTTTAACTGTCCTTTTTCTACATAGTTATATGACCGTTCTACATTACTGTTTTACTGCTCATATGCATATACCTTATTGGGCCCCAACTCACTGTTTTATTATTTTTTTCCCTCCAGATGAGACAGTAGAGTTAGTGCCCGACGAGAAAGAGTGATCGAAAGAAATTTTTGAAAACTTTTGAGGACCTGAAGCATTTTGGAGCCATTTTGGGAGAGCCTGTTGACGTAAAGACTTGACTGGACATGTAATTTTGTATACTGATCTTGTGTCTATGGATGTTCATACACATGTGAATTTTGTATAGAATGCATATGATGTCTATGATGGTAAAAAAGAAAAACTATGCTTCTGCAGGTTATTAGTTTAGCTTCCGCTCTAAACTTTTAGATATACTGTACAGGTCCTAGACGTCATCTCGTTATTGAATTATTAGTGTAGCTAATGGTTTTATAGATTTATGCCATGGATGGCACATGTGATCCTATGTATGCATATTGTAGGAAGAATTGTGGATAATTGATAGTTGTGTGCTTGTTTGATCATACAGGGTGTATTTTTAGATTTTCATCCAATTACAAAGGAGATTCTGTCGAAATTTCTGTTAAAGTCTTGTCTTATATTTTAGTACCGTTAATTCTGTTTTTGTCTTGACGGAAGCTTCTGAGAAAAAAAATCCGTTCCGTCACACATATTTTATGGTACCTTATTGGGTTTCGCCTCATTCTTACTATTTTTTTCCTTCCAGATGAAACAGTAGAGCTAGTACTGGACGAGTAAGAATAGACAAAGCTTAACGAAAAAGATTTTTAGGAGCCTTAAGACCCGTTGGAGATTTTGAAAGTTCTTGTGACGGACCGGGTTATTCTCCTTAATAACCCTTCCGTCAATAAACCAATATAATTTAATATTATAAATATCTGTAGAAAATTGGGCAGAGTTTCATTTGTAACATAAACGTTTGCCAAAATACAAGTACCTGTAAAAAACTCTGCACAATATCTACTAATATATTTTTATGTCATACACAGGATCTCAGATCCACTAAACCCTAGTAGTGGCACCGGCGTCATAACTCAGATGTATGACGTCGGTGGAGGTAAAGATGCCAACTAAAGAACCCAAGCATAACCACCAACACAACTGCGGAAGCACTATAGCCACCATATACAAAAAGTCAAAACCATTCATCCACAAAATTGCCATGCCATACATAATAAGGCTAGATCCACAAAGCTTCTTTCAAAATACACGTCGCCTATCTTGCCTCTTTGTCTACTCGGTCTCGTCGGGCATCGGGGCATTTGAAATCCGAAAAGAGAGAATGCAAGGGTGAGCTTATCGCCCGAAAGAAGTGTCAACACACATCAAATTGTCAAAAGCTAGAATCATATGGAAACGATAATGGGGTGGGGGAGACCATGTAAAGATGTGAAGAGAGGCAATCATTAGAAGAACCAATTTGTCATTTGTCATGCTTTTTAATTACCATTTGAACATACTTTCTCAAGTTACTTTAATCTTTGCGGGAGGGGGCGTAGGGTGGATATTTTAGCAAACGATGCGAGAGAGTCGAGAAAGGATCATGATACTCCACATGATCTAAGGCCGTGTGGGATTATCTTTATGACCCATCCGGGGTCGTGCACATCGTGAAGTGAATCGCCCCATTCCTGAGGGGTACTGGGGCGATTCTCGTTCTTCTACAATATTATCCTAAGGCGTGACACGGTCATCACCCGCTTACACATAGCGACCCCAGAATACGGCCAAAGTATTCTTGGGTTTCCACGAGATGGGCGTGTCAACGGGAGAGAATACTAACCAATGAACATAAATCCATGGTCCTAGTTTCATGATTTCCTTTCCATTTGAGGGAATGCCCACCGTATTTCCTTTGCCATAACTCCCGCCATTTGGGAGGCTCCATCATTCGTATGTCACATTGTGGGCTTCCCTCTATTTTCCTTGTTAGATTCTTATTTCATTTTGAAACTTAAGCATGTTCTTTAGCGATTCACCAATATATAATTATCATGGATCATGAGGGATCGGAGTTGCTTACCATTGATAGGCCATTATCAAATCGGGGTCCTCCGGAGCCCGTTTCAATACAACCGATGCACAAATTCATAACTTCAAGCTTATAATCAAATGTAATTACTTTGATATGCTTCTCTTACTCATTAAATAGGATGGAGACATGAAATTCTTCCCTATTACCTCGGGTGAACAGTAACAGGAGGCATTTAGGGGTCTCAGACGCCGTGTGCGGGTCGATTCTTGTGAATTCGGACGCCCGGCCAATATGTATACATATTTGGGACGTGGTGAATCATATTTTGAGGTTAAATTTCATAACTTGAAGGAAAAATAGTGAATCCCGAATTTGAGTGAGGGTTAGGGTTTGGTGGTACCAAACCGATCAATTCGGAGTTTATTTTGGTCAATAAATCATAGATTCCGTGATCTTAGAACATGGGTTGTAAGCTTTTTATAATTTGGGTGGGTATCGAGACGATAATACCCGATGGAGAACGAATAAAAATTACAAGAGAACAAATAGTGAGTATGAGAACACTTGCCTCGACGCGTGCTATGACTTTTATAACTGGCTCCCGGACGGATTCGGACTTTATGCCTTGATTTCTTCCTTTCTCTCACTAGGCTCGGCGTTCTTCCTCTCTCTCTTGGCTAAAAGGTTTCCGGAAAAAGTGGAAAAAAAGTGGGAAAAGTGCCAATTCGTGAAGCCGTGCGGGTATATATCTTGCTCGGGCCGCTCGGCGCCCGGCGAGCGGCCGGCGAGCGTTTTATAAGGCATCCGGAAGCTTCGGGAAAATTCGCCGGACGGCTAGCGAGCGAAGGTTCTGGAACCTCCGCTCGAACGGGCTTCGCGCGCATCGAGGCGGGCTAGCTTTTCGGGTTTTCGGCTCAAGCGAGCTTCGTGCATGCAAAAGTCTTGGCTTATATTTTTTACGGCTCGGCGGGGCTCGAGCGTGTAGCCTGAAAAATGATACTTCAACCCCAATTTTCAAAGATTTTCTCCAAGTTTCCTTCAATGCTCTTATTTAGGCATTCAATAAGTCTAGTATTATTTATTGTTATGCTGATTATCTCATTTTAAATTCAGAACCTCACAGTTCTAATAGCTTGAATGTAAATGCTAACTTATGGATAAAAATTGAATATTTATGGTCTTAGCATGCTATGTATTTTGCTAGAACAATATTTATACTTCCACAGGTTTATCTTATGAAAATAGTTCTACTTTCGCTATCTGATTTTTGGATTTATACAGATCGTAGACAGCATCTCTCTGCTGAATGTGATGTAGTAGCTAGAAATGTTAAATTAGAGCCGTTGATGTATATATGGCGTTAGAGGATCCTGTATTATATTGTAAATATCCGTTGAAATCTTTTCTCTGTATGCTTGTCCAGGTTGTATAAATTTAGATTGTTTGTATTGATTTTTATCCAATTTTAGATGAGACTCTACCGATTTTCTGTAGGAATTTATGTTATATTATTTTTGGGCATTAGTTTTATTTATTTATTGACAGAAATTATTTAAATAAAATAATCTGTTCCGTCACATCGATACTTATGAAATAGTGGATAGGCCTTTTATTCGGCTTCCCATAGATGGCACCAATGATACATCCTAAGATTCAAGTCTTGAACGGATTTGGATTCAACTGCTCCTTGGACTTGTGTTGAAGTCGGGTCCAATCTCCGTCCGGCACTGGTTGGATCCTATACACCACAATTGAATACAAGAAGTTGGAGAAAAATGATAGGACTTGCTCCTAATTTATCCTTCGACGCTTAAATCAATAATTTACCTTCCAAGATGAAAAAGGAAAAAAATAGAGTAAACAAGAGTTGTAGTTGGTAAGGAAATTTTCAAGTCTAAAGTGAAGGTGCACTCGTTGTAGAGTGGCTTAGGTCGTAGTGCGCTCATGGAGAGTAGCTTCTCTAATTACTAGGTTTGCTGGGAACGAATAGTGAGAAAGAGAATAACAATGGGTTGCTTGAGAGATAAAATACTTATGCGAGTTTGAGTATTCCAGAGAGCGTGTCTTTGGAGTGCATCTCTAGGCCTTTTTATAGCCGTCGGACCTTGCTACATTCCTTAGGTGGTGAGGTGGGCTACTAGCCGTCTAATGGTATTCTTTCCATTCCTCGTGAGGATGCAGACACATTTAAGGCTGCAACGGCTAGGAAGAATGATTTCTTCTTCCGCGAAAATGTCGCACGCTGTGAATGCTAAAACTTCCATTATGAGTCGCATGCTAATTTGAGGACTTTCCTTCCAGGATGTACACTGATTTGGAGGCTTCCGTTGTAAAAGAGGTTGCCATCTGGCGAAATCCTCAACATCGCGGCCAATTAGGATAGATAACCATTGCGTGCACGAAAAGACTCGTGGGCCGATTTTGGTTTGGGCCGCGTCTGTTGCAGCCGCATTCGGCTGTTTGAGAAACTTATATGGTCAATTAAGGCGTTGACCATTATTTGGGCCAATGGGTTGCGATATTTGTTGGGCCGCTCGCTTTTTTAGACCGGCCCATTTTAGCCGTCCTCATCACACATATAATCTAATTATTATTTTATTTTGTAATTTAATAACATAAAATTAAATTTATTGGCCTACTTAAATTCTTATTTAGCATTCTTTTCTCAATCTCTCTTTTACCCTTAACCTTTTTTTTTTCTTAATAAGTGTAATAAAGTTTTCTTTAACGATTATTTACTACAGTTTTCTATAAAAGCCCCTATAATTCAAAAATCAGGAATGCTAACAAAAGGAAAAACTCATATTTTAAATTCAAAAAAATGGTACTTATGTGTATCCAAAAAATTGTCATTATCTGAGCATGCATAGTGGATAATTTTGTCGTTTCTACGATAAAAAATAATCAATTTTTTTAATTTTATAATTATTATTATCTTCATTAAATATCAAACTTATTTAAAAATTAATTTTTTGGTAAAATAAATAAAGCCATTTAAAATTATAATATTTAGTTATTTTATAAAATTATAAAATATATGTCCGTCACGTTAGCGATTCTAATATACTTTTTTGACACATCTTTTCACCTGTATTGAATTTTCATTAAGATTATTTTAAACAAGAAGCTTATTAATTTTTCTTTGGACGACCATGGCATGACCCATATTTTTTGACACAACTTTAAGGAAAGAAAAATTAGTATAATTGATGTAGGACGCCCAGTTCTGCTGTGATGACACTTGGCATGCAATTTGAGGGATATCAATTTATTCAACTGAAATTCACCCTTACACTTGGAAAGTAATTTTAAAATCCAATACATATCTCCTTTGCAGAAGCTACTGAATTAACAGCTTACAATACATGGAATGCATGAAAACATTCTTCTTGAGTTTATATTATTATCATTCTTCTAATCACAGCACAGCAGCTAGCTGTCTCTCAAAAGCTCCGCAGTCTTCCATTTTCCTTGTTCATATCACTCTTTCATTTAACTTGCCAGTACCTGCATAATATTAAATATTCATGAGATAGACGCCTTTCCGTGCAACAGTACTGCGTGACATAGGCTGTAGGTGTGTGTTTTCTATAATCTAATAGCTTGGGCTAGCATGATAACCAGCATATGCTTACGTGCATATTTCGCTATTAAAAGATTAATTCAGGTCATTCATGGACAACATAAAAAAGGCCCGATATTTGAAGTCCCCACACGTCAGGAAAGAAAGACCAATTTAAATCTATTATGTATCTTTATGTTATATAAAAGGCCTTTTCTATCATTCAAAATCTATGCATGTGACAGCTCTAATGTCACATAACACACGGACTATCATAACATATAAGATGGCCACGCAATATACACATTTTATTCACGTTTCTAATGCAAAAACCTCTTATCTTTTTTGTCGAGTACAATATAGAACTAGCAGCAGTTATATTACTGTTTTCCTTGTTGCTTTTTCGGTAAGGGTTATCTGAGTATACGTATTGAAAGATAAATTACCTTGGTTGTACGGGACTGACGAAGGGGTGCTTAGTGGTGATAAGGAGGAGGGGGTGAACGATATTGGTAATAAGGAGGTGGTAACTTGTGGATCGGCCTGACGTGGGGGTGAGGAAGGGGTGACTTGTAGATTGGGTGAGGAGGCGGATACTTGTAAACCGGTTGAGGAGGTGGGTACTTCGGTGGTAGAGGAGGCTTGTAGAAAGGATGAGGGGGAGGGTACTTCGGTGGTAGAGGAGGCGGATACTTGTAAACCGGTTGAGGCGGTGGGTACTTCGGTGGTAGAGGAGGCTTGTAGAATGGATGAGGGGGAGGTAGAGGAGGCTTGTAGAATGGATGAGGGGGAGGGTACTTCGGTGGTAGAGGAGGCGGATGCTTGTAAACCGGTTGAGGAGGTGGGTACTTCGGTGGTAGAGGAGGCTTGTAGAAAGGATGAGGGGGAGGGTACTTCGGTGGTAGAGGAGGCTTGTAGACCGGATAAGGGGGAGGGTACCTGTGGACCGGTTTTGGTGGGGGTTTGTAAATGGGGTGGGGTGGTGGGTACTTGTGAACCGGAGGAAGCGGTGGTGGCAATTTGTGAACCGGAGGAAGAGGTGGTGGGTACTTGTGAACCGGAGGAAGAGGTGGTGGCCATTTGTAAACCGGAGGAAGGGGTGGTGGGTACTTGTGAACCGGAGGAAGAGGTGGTGGCCATTTGTAAACCGGAGGAAGGGGTGGTGGCAATTTGTGAACCGGAGGAAGTGGTGGTGGCAATTTGTGAACCGGAGGAAGTGGTGGTGGCAATTTGTGAACAGGAGGAAGGGGTGGTGGGTACTTGTGAATCGGAGGAAGAGGTGGTGGCCATTTGTAAACCGGAGGAAGGGGTGGTGGGTACTTGTGAACCGGAGGAAGGGGTGGTGGGTACTTGTGAACCGGAGGAAGGGGTGGTGGGGAATGGTACTCATGGTGGGGTGGCTTCTTATGATGATGAGGTGGATGATGGTGGTGGTGGTGGTGGTGGTGCTCGCCCTTCTCGTGGTATGGCGGTGGCGGAATGTGCTTGTGGGGTGGCTTCACATAGTGAGGCGGCGGCGGTGGAGATACATAGAAGTATGGAGGTGGTGGTGGAGACCCGTACAAGTAGTTGGCCGTGGTCAGACTAGAAATGCTAAGAGACACAAATGCAACCAGCAGAGGCATCGCCATGGGTGCCATGGAAGGCGATGCCTTCCCTCCTAACCTACCCATCTTTCAATGGGATTTGAACGCTACGACCTCTCTACTCCTTTATATAATAGCTTAGGCCTTCATCATCTATCACCAGGCCAATCACCGCAAATTGACCACTTGAAATACTGTACAAAACCTATTAACTGAATTATCTTCAAAAATTTCAAAGTTTATTTATATATTTATTTTTTTTACAAATTTCTAAAAATACATGAAAATATATATATATGTGTATGAATATGTCATGTAATTAAATATATTTAAAAATTAATTAAAGAATGTCACCACCAATATTGCCTCTTGATGTAACTAACATTTACCTTGCTGAAAACACTAATAAGATCTTACATGCATCACTTCATATATATATATATATATATATATATATATTGGATAAGAGTTGGTACAAGTTTTTTGGGTTATACTGCGCCTTGATCTATTATAATTTCGCTACTTGCCAACTAGCCAGGCAATCAAAGTAATGAAGTAGCTGAGGGCACTGTTTTCATTTTATTGCATATATATATGTCCATTTTATTAATTTTAACCAGGAGCTACTATGGATTAAAAAATTTATTTTTAACTTTCATTTAATATGTCGGCCACTATGTTAAATGATTTCCTGCCATGTATTTCATAAAGCTTGTATGCAACATACATGCAGATTTAGGTAGCAGCATGCTATTGAAATATTTTTGGGATGCCCATTACTTCTAAAGTTATAAATTACTGTTGATTACTTATTGCAAAGTATACTTTGTTGGCATTTCTTAAAAGTGCAATATTATATATATATAATCGCCATTTAATTACATCAAAATTATTATTTTTAGTGTGAAATAAAAAAATAGATAGAGTAAAAATTAAAATAAGAATGACACTCATATTTATTTTTAATAATTTTAATATAATTAAGTATATATTCAATATATAAATAATATTTTTTTAGAAAAAGCTTGTGAAATATTCCTTAAATTTAATTGCAAATGCATGGACTATTTTTGCTTTTTGGAGGTAGAAATTTTTTGCAGGACATTAGAGTCGTCTTTCGTGATACAATTTGCCTTACTTCAATCAACGACAGGGAGGGGTGGGACCAGGCAGCTGACTTCTTTTATATGTGTTTGGAACACAGCTGTTAATAATTTTTGGGATACTTTAAGATAACATAATATTTTATTAGGAATCATCAATGATAAGGTTGAAACCCGTTTAAATATGGGACATGCAAAAGTAAGGCCATGAATAGCTATGAATTAACCAAATTGTTAGGTCCAAATTAGAAAAAATCTAATCAAACAGCCAAATTATTAAGTAGTCAAATAACTGGACTATTGGAGCTATTAAATATCAAAATACCGAATAGCCAGAAGGTTAATGAAATCAAATGATTAGTTTTAACGAATAATTATATAAACCGATGGATAAACCGTTAAATCAAATAAGCAGTTAATATATTTATCGAATAAGTATTAAATTTAAAACATATAAAGCAGTTTGAGTATTTAGTATCTAATTAGAACAATGATACAAAATAATGATCGGTCCTACTTCTTTAAAAACTTTTTGTTAATTAGTAATAAGATTATAAATATGCCTATTTTTTTTAAAAAAAAAAGAAAGAATTCAAACAATAAAAAAAGCAAGTATAAAACTCTTATCTTTTGATCACTTAAAAAATCTACAAATTACAGAGCCAAACCCTCTAATCTTTATTCTCATTTATTCAGTTTTTCATTATCTTTTTATTTTATATGAAAAATTTCTAGTTTAAACGTCAAAAGATAAATTAGATAGTAAATTTTATATTTTTTTATCCCTTATTAAATATTATAGTATGTAAGATTTAGATATAGAAATCTAAAAATACAACTCAACTCTATCGAATAACTATCGAGATCTGAGATACGCATCATTAACGTCATTTGTAGTGATGAGATCAAACTCCACTCCTGCTTGATTCGAATCATAGTTGCTCAAAAATCTCTCTCTTTTCTCCGATAAACCAATGGTGGTGAACACAAGAGTATACAAATAATCAAGTTGGCCTTTAATCAAGTTGGCCATCAAAGGATGTCCCATACTGTGACTTCATCCTAGAGGAAGGTAGCCATGGGAGTGCTTACCATTTGGCCAATCTTGATGTTGGAACTTTGACCGTGTATATTCATGATATGTCGAAGATTATGAAGTCTTATAGCACAGAGTTGAGGGCCAAACACACAATGGTAAGGTCTTCTAAACATAGGCATAGACCTCGAGGAAGAGGTCAAAACGAAAGAAAATCATCGAAACAGGGGGGCCACTTGCTAAAGATTCCAATGGCTCCCAAAGCACCCATCTGCATTACTTCTTCTCGATTTAAATGACGTTTAAATTTCGGGACTAATGAAGAAAGTCCTAAGCAATGAAAACCAGGTATACCCAAGATTTCGAATGCTTTTTGTTCTAAGAGGAAGTATCATGCAGTAGCATGTCCAAAATCTTCTTGGCCAAATAGATAGTAGGTATATCTATAAATTATTTAGAGTTGCGGACATTCCCCAATATAAAAAGAATTGTCCTCACAATTGAAGTGGATGAGAGAATAAAAAAGATCGAATATTAGATTTTTGGAAAAAAAATTTTTGGTAAGTAAAATTTTTGGAAAATGATCGAATAAGGTCATACATCTTTTATTTCAAAAATAATGAGATATCGGTTCCCCTATAAATTTAAAATACCTATGTTAGAGCCAAATAATGGAAGAATTGATCCAATTTATTATCTCTACTACTTTCAAACATTACTCAGCTTAAAAATTTTGAATGATGCCGTATTTTGCCTCTATTTCTCTTTAACTTTAAAGGAAGATATAATAATTTGGTTCTATTTGTTAGGACTCTTAACCTTTCACCAAATATACCCCCGAGATCAAAAACCTAACAGATATAAACATCCATACTCACAGGAAAAACAATGCAACGTTAGATTGAGTTTGAATTCTTACAATTGTATTTAAGCCACTAATCTAAAAAATATAAAATATAAAATTATAAGCATAAAATTCAACAAGAGCTAGCAGACCAATTTTTATTTTAGTTCACCTCTAATCAAAGGGAGGAAAACAACCCTGGCATATTGTCAAGATTTGACATGCTCCTAATGAAAGCCTAAATTGGTTTCCAGCCTTATTCAATGTCAAGACTAGAGGCACCTCAAAACTCACTGATGATATGAAATTGAATGACTTCATAGTTACTATTCAACCAGGTAACATTTTTTAAATTTTTAGTTTAACATGATCCCAATACATCCTTAGAGGTACAAGCTATCACCCAAGCTTATATTATGGTAAAAAAGGCCAACAATACAAAGCAGCCAAATATCCAAAAACTTTTTAAAGAAGAGAGTAGCTTGGATTATGAGCATTATCTGGGATCAAAGGATGGAGGAAAGAACAGAAATGATAATAATTCTGCCACGTGGGATTCGTTGAGAGCATCATCTGGGAAAGCAACAGAGAACCAAGCTAGGCATTCATAGAGAGTGCATACGGTTGAATTTTATATATCCTGAATTATGAGCATTATCCGGGATCAAAGGGTGAAGGAAGAGAAATAGTAATAATTCTTCCACGAGGGATTCGTAGAGAGCATCATCCGGGAAAGCAACAGAGAACCAAGTTAGGCATTCATAGAGAGTACATGCGGTTGAATTTTATATACTAAATAACATTTAGATGAACATTTTGATTCAGATTCAAAAGAAAAAAATTCTTGATGTAGCCCAAGCCAATCAAGAATCCAAAAGAAAATGATTAGTTTACATGCTACTTCTACCATCAATCTCTAGGGTACAATATTGAATATTGTAGGATGCTTTAGAAGGAGATTGAGATCTTAATACAAAAAGGGTACCTCAAGAAATATTTGTAAAATCTAAAGTCCACCCCATGTAATGATAAAGGTGACGTGTAGACTGAGCAACCATAAAACTAAGTAGTTGTAGGAGTCATTAATATAGTGTCGATCAAACTTGTCCATACAAAAACTCCTGATCATCCAGAGAAGATATTCTTTATCAAGAGATAAAATTTAGTGATTAAAAATGATGTCATTACTTTTAGTAATGATTGTATGACTTATGTAAGCTTTTCTTATTCTAATTCTCTTATTATATCAACATTCATTCTAGATAGAGTATATAAATACCAATTGAAATGAGTCTTTGTTAATAATAAAAGTTTAAGAAATAGTCTTCATCATGTTATGTTCATAAAATTAGGGCCCAAAAACAATCAAATAGGACCACCAGATTGAGCACTATATAAATGTGATAAGAAATAGGTCCAAATAAAGGGAATGGTATTTTTAGAGGTTATATGGGAATATATCCAAGGATGGCATCCTAACTGCTAACTTTTCTAGCTGTTGATTTTCTCTCAATTTACAACGGTATATTGGGCTAACCATACTTAATAATATTTGGAACAATCATTTTAATCTCATATAATAAAATAAAATTTTTAACTAGATACGGGATTGGAGAAGTAAAGGGAGACTAGGTCATTTGAAAAATTGCTATTTGGCACAAATTAATTGCCCGGCTCCTCCACAACCAATTAAAAAAATTGATATTCGAAATGAGACCTCTTTTCAACATGCTCAACCTGAAGAGTCATCTCTCTAGATTTCAATGAATAAGCAAATAAATATGTTCAGATCAGTTCTTCAGTAAATCGAGATCTGAAACAGAGATTAATTGAGTTTCGATGGAACACGAATGTTTTTGTTTGGAATCTAACAAATGTTAAGCATTCTAATAGAAATGATCATTTACACGTTAAGCCTCACACTCGGACATTGGCCTATTAAATAAAAAAGATGGAACTGTTCAATGGAAAAACTCAAAGCGATCCATGAAGAGATCAAAAAATTAATTGATACTAAATTAGTTAATGAAATAAACTACCCAAATTGATTGTCTGATGTCATCCTCATCAAAAAGAGCAATGAAAACGGAGGATGTGTGTCATCTTCTCTATGCGAATAAAATATGTTCAAAAGATAATTTTTTACTTTTGAAAATCAATCAATTGGTGGACTCAATATCTGAACACTAGCCACTAAGTTTTATAGGTACTTACTCTCTATCCAATTAGATCTAAAAAAATCCAAAAGACAAGTAGATGACCTCATTCATGACCAATTAGTGAACTTACTACTACAAAATTATGTCATTTAGTTTGAAAAATGTTAGAGTAATATATCAATGACTAGTAAACAAAATGATTGAGCAATAGATCGAAAACACTATAGAGATGTATGTTGATAACATGCTTGTCAAAGGTGTACTTACCAATAAACATATTACGGTCTGGCCAAGGCGTTTAAGATACTCATAGCATACCGAATGAAGGTAAATGTATATTCGAGATAACTTCAAATAAGTTTCTATGATTCATGGTCTCACAATGTAGGATATAAGTGAATATGGAAACAAATTAAAACAATAATTGATATAGAGTTGCCTCAGACTATTAAGGTTTAACTCATTCACTCGTCGCTCTATCTCAATTCTTAGCAAAGGCAGCTAAAAATATTTATTACTCTTCAAGACATTCAGAGTAGTAAAGACAAATGTTTTTTGGTGGATGGATGAGGTACATCTAGCATATCTGCCTTTATTAACCTATCTCAAAGAGTATGAGGAATTATGCCCCTAGTTATTCATCTTAGAAGTAGCCCTGAGTGCTGCTTTGGTCATGGAATAAGCGGGGATTTAGTGACTGGTATGTTGTATCAAAAAGATGCTAGCCAACTCAGAGACATTGCTTTGATTCTAGTTTTTGCTACAAGAAAACTCCAACTCCCAAGCTCACAATATAGTGGTCTTAGCTGATCAACCGTTAAAAGAAATCTTATAAAAATTAAAGTATTCAAATATTTGGTTAAATAGTTAATTGAATTGGGCAAGTTTAACATAAAGTTTCAGACTCAATATCCTATAAAATGTCAAGCTCTCACAGACTTCATTATTAAAGCAACGATACCACTCTCAAAAGAAATAGGCGAATATATAGAGGCTACATTAGATAGGTCATTGCCCACATAGATGTTGCATGTTGATAAAGAAATATGGACAATTAGGTAGTGGCGCAAGAATAATATTAACTTTGCTTGAAAGGTTTGGGATTAAATACTCAATTACATTCGGATACCCATCCATTAACAATGTGGCAAAATATGAATTATACTAACTGAATCAAAACTAGCCAAAGAATTTTCCCTCGAAAACCTAATCATATATAGTGATTCTGAGCTAGTGGTCAATCAAATATTGGATAACTTCTAAGTATCCAACTTGGACCTGGCTAAATATCTCCACATGGTATGAGATCTCTTGCCATTCTATAGTAAAGTTGAAATTTCTCATATTTCTAGAGAAAATAATTAGAAAACTAATCGACTTTTTAAAGTGGCAATATCTAGTTACTCAAAACAATACACCTGGGAAATGAGAGAGGTGCTTCAAAGATTTATCATCGAGAAATAAGATGAAATTTTCCTGATAACTAATAAGATAACTTGGATGACTCCTTATTTTAAATGCCTTGAAAATAGAACGCTTCCGAGTTATTCCACAAAGACAAAACAGATTTTAAAAACGGCCGGTTGGTATATTTTAGTATATGGGTTGCTTTACAGATGATGTTACTCAACATCCTAAATGTAATATTTGACTCCAATAGAAGCAGATTATGCTGCTAGAGAGGTATATTTAAGTTTATGTGGAATACATATGGCAGGTAAAAATTTAGTTTCCAAAATTATGAGACATTGTTATCATTGGCAAACCATGTAAAAGGACACAATAGAGGTCATAAAAATGTGAGAATTGTCAAATTCTTACTAGTGTACCGAGTAGCCACTTACGGGAGTCTAAGCCTTGTAGGCTCTTTGATCGCTCACACAATAGATGTTAGACATGTTTTGTTTGTTTCCCGTAACAGCCAATTAAAGAAAATTTATTATCGTTACGGCAAATTAATTCATAAAATGGGTGGGAGCTTCTCTATTGTCTAAAGTTACAAAATTAATATAACCAAATTTTTGTGCCAAATTATCATTTATAGATTTAAGATATCGGAGGTTATAATGACCATAATGATATTTAATTTTCTAGTAAAAAGTTCATAAAATATTATAATAGCCTCCATATTAGATTGGTTCATATATTAATTTTGTGCCATCAAATAAATGGACAAATAGAATTGACAAATTGAATGATAATTAATGAGTCAAAACCAAGTTAGACAAAGATGGAGATGCTTGGGTCGATTAACTAACATTTGTAATTTAGGATTATTAAATGACTCTAAGAGTACTCATTCGGGAGACACCTTCGAATTTGTATTTCAAAATTGAAGTCGTAATCCCAATTGAGATAAGATTACCAAGTTATTGAATAAAATATTTTGTTTTAAATCAAAATTTTCAACTCCTAAGGCAAAATTTGCGTCTTTAACAGGAACTTAGAGAAGTGCCATACATTCAAGTAGCAGCCTATTAACAAAAAGTCACTTGATACTATAACAAGATGGGGAAGGCGAGGCTTTCGAATAGTTGATTTGGTATTAATGAATATGAATAACAACTGGATAACATGCTTATAGGAATAAACTACTCCTAACTTAGAAAGGACCAATTCTAATCACCATAATACTCCATAATAGGTGGATAGGTTATGTGCCCAAAACAGAAAGTGAATTCCTCAAACATTGGATGCTCTTCACCTTAAAATATACTATCAATAAAGAAGCCAACCTAGGAACATAGAGGTACGCCTTGCCCATCACTTTAGAATGCTTGGGTGTTGTAAATTATTTTTTTAGGTTTTTGATAAAATTTATTTTTAAATTCATTTCATATCGATTTGCATGCAAGTGTGTTATCAAGATGATCACGATTGATCCTAAGTTAGACAATTGATTTAAATACCTTTTTTGTAACCTATGCTAATTCAAGGAAATGGTTACAGTATATGTTCAATAGAACCAAATAGCCTTATGGATGATCATATACCCAAAATTTCAAAAGACTCTTTTGAGAACTGAGTGTTTGATTCTCTTTTAAATTGTCAAAAGATAGGTTATATAAAATCAACCAAGACTCAATTGAGAATATCTATTTAACCTAATAAACATCAACGATACTACATTCACATAGGTGTCAACATTTTTTCCAGAAGATATACACAATTAGTTAGACAGTTAAGAATTGAGGTCTTACCTAACTGATAACAGCAGTCCATGGATGTAGTTACTAATCAATTCGACCATCTTATGGTTAAATATTCAATAATATATACTTAGGGTCTAAATCGACTGATAGACAATGATTCAAAGGAGAAATCAATGCTTGGAGACAAAAATTATATATGTACATATTAAAGATTAAGCTACATCATTCTTGTACACAACTAAGACATAAGTTATGAGATTAAAGGACAAAAAATGAATCGAAGATCCTTTTGCTGGTATTTTGGATCCTAATCCTATGGCTTAAGATCTTGGTTGCTCTTAAAACATTTAACCTCAAAAATTACAAAAGCTCCAAAGTTTCTAACATCAATGCTGCCAATAGGAAAGTCATCAGACAACTGAGAGACTAAACTCTTGTAAAGATTAATTCCCTCATTAAATTGAAAGTCAAGCAAAGAGCTGATTTTTTTCAAGTTGAATATTCCTCCTTAGTAACTCCTCAAGCCTTACACATTCTAATGTTATACCATCTATGACCCCAACAACTATTACTATGCATCATTCAGCTACAAGAGTTTTATCCTTGAAAGAACTGGTTTGGTCTTCAACAATGGTAGCTTAATCAACATAGTCACTTAATCTACTCATCTACTCTACCACTTCTTCCTCAAGATAGATAGGATGATCTTCAAATAATGATGCCCTAACTTCGGCAATCATAGCTCTGAACTCTAAACCCTAATTATAGAATGCTCAATGTGGGATTGATAGAGACGATCAATCTCAATGTCCTAACTATACAACCTTTTTCTTATCTAATGTACCAAGGTTTTAGACTGAAAAAAAAATTGAGTTAGCAATTTAAAGACAAATGAGTGGCATAAAATTAAAGATTCAGAGGCTACATCTTGGATCAGATGACCCTCTCTAGGTGCAAAACCTAATAATAATAATCAAGCTAGGTCAAGATTTAGTGTAGGCAACTGCCTCTAGCAAAGGAGAGACAAAGGTTTATGATACCAAGGAATTTTGAAACTTAGGGCTCCATATAAAGCCTCAAAACCCGTGGAAGTTGGGGAAGATGGCAATGAGTGAATCACAGACTCCTTAACAATATATATATTACTTTCTAGTCGGGAAGAAGCAGCTCAAGTTGTAGGACTAAGTACGTGCAGGAGAGTCGATTAAGACTAGAATTTCATACTCAACAATAATAGGAGTATTAATTGGTTCATCTTCATATGATGAATGTTGTAGAGAACTATACTCTTACCTCAAAGGAATGATAGGAATCATTTTTTAAAATTCAAAGCAGATGTCTCCTCTAAAGACCTTATAGGAGAAGTGACAATAACCAGAGTTGCTGGATGAATGGATCCTTCAAATATTGTCTCATCCCTAACTTAAACTGTGCGTTCCTCAACAACATCATCAACAACTCATCAACATTCAGATCAGAAATTGGTGATGCTATCATTAGAATTTTGGGCTGGCTAATACTAACTCTAAGAGGAGAGTCTATAAAAATGTCCTTCCTCCTTTTAAATAGATGAAGAAGCATATCAGCAATAGCTTCTCCTCCAAGGATGACATACAAGTGAGTAAAATCGAAGGCAGTTTTGGTCAAAAAATTACCAATTTCACACAATCTAGTTGCATGCTCTTTTATGAAAATAGCATCTAGTCATACTAAGTTTGTTTTCAAGAATTGAACCAAAAAATGTAGCATTAACATCATCCAAATTTGACAAAATTCCTTTACAAAAAACCTTGACAAAAAAGAATCTGTCTTTCCTATTCTTCACTAAGTATAGGTTTCATTCACTTATTTTGAACTCCATTCTTGGAGTCAAAAGATTCTAATCACTTTCTTGATTAAAGTGAAAAATTACATTAAACATCAGGGCGTCCAATCTTAGTTCTTGTTGTTGGAAAAAGAAGCATAAAAAATACAACATATCTAATGGAGTTAGGATGGAGATAGGAAACTAAAATCTTAAGAGCCTCCATCATTTTTATAAATTCTCCAACTAAAGGAAATCGGAGATTGTCCTTCAGATGGACTTCATATACGACAATGAAGCCGCCCCTTAGAGATCAAACCCTCTCTTCGGATGAAGGGACTTGGAAAGGAATAGCAAAAGGAATATTGTACTTATTGTAATTGTCAATTATATTTTTCATAGATAGAGAAGAAGCAGTTTCCATTAAATTCTTCAAGGTGCTTTGTGGAGCCATAAAAGATTAAAATCTAGATGATCAGAGAAATTGAATGGTCAATTTTTTGAAGCAAAAGTGATGGAATGTCCTCTCTATTTATAAATCAAAACGTTGCATATTAAAAATGATAAAAAAAAAAATGACACAATTTATAAATTGCCTAATATGGCATTAAATATACTATTAATGAGTCATTTTCATTATAAAAGTAATGATAGCCAAGACGTCATTAAGAAAGTTATTGAGATTACACTTTAGGGGTTCGTCTTACCAAAAAAGGAACCTGATTAACTCTTATGATTCTAAATTCTAAATATTCAATCAAGGATCCAGGTTTGTTAAAAGGTTTGTTGGAATACCGAATGATTAAGTTTATACATAATTAACATCTAGAAAATTTTAAAATATTGAGATCAATAATTTAAGAAAATTTTTCATTCAAATAGTTTAATTAATCAAAACTTTGGATGACTTATAATTCCATGTACATAAATACAAATCTAAAATATGAAAAGAAAAGATTAAAAACTATTACCTGAATGTGAAAATAAAAATTCTTCTTTTATTAATGGACACACTCCTATACAGGATATATTCTTATATGATAGATTCTAAAATCATTTAGCTTGAAGGAAAAAAAAATAAAAAAAATGGGTGAATCTAAGCAACAGACATTGAGTGTGCAAGAGCTTCACCGCCTCTCTTTAATTTCATCATCCAGTCAATCGACTCTAACTAGTTAATATTATGCAAATATTAAACTGGTTGATTCCACCAGAAACCTAGAAGGAGCCTAGATGCCCCACAATGAATGGTATAATGTATCGAGAGTAACTACCTAGATAAAGAATTACTCCAATTTATGATGTATAAAATAGAAAAACTAAGATGATTTTTTTATATAAAAGAGTATAACTAAGAAAAGTTTCATGAACACTTCTCAAAGGAATGTGAAAGTATCCAAGAGATCTCTTTCTTTAATTCATCGAGCATGAATAACTCTATCATATGTTGAAATGTAGGATTTGGATAAATATTAAATTACAAAAGCTCCTTTTATAGTAAAAAAAAAATGAACTGTAAAATGACGCATTAGAAGTAAAAAGTAGTCAAATGGTCAAATTATATGGGTTAAAATATCATAAACAAATGCTGATTAATAATATCGATCAACAATAAATATAGTTGATTAAAATTCTATCGGGAAGAAGTACTCGGATGACATTCAAAGTGGACTGTTTGAATTTCTATTCTAACACTCAAATTTTAAATTCAACAACCAAGCTTAGGGGCTATTGTTTAGAACCATTTAAGAGAAGTCTAACTCGACCCACTGAAATAAGGGGCCCATAAATAGTAAGCCCATAAATAGGTATGAATTAGTCGAGTTGTTAGATCCATATTATAAAGGAATTTGATCAAATGACTGAATTACAAAGTAGCCGAATGACCAAACTGTTAGAGCTACTAAAGATCGAGATATCAAATGACCAAACAATTAATTAGATTGAATGATTAATTTTAATAAATGGTTATATAAATCAAGGGATGAATAGATAGATCAAATAAGTAGCTAATACGTTTAACCAGCAAGTATTAAACTCAAAGCATATGAAATGGTTGGATTATTCAATTTCTAATTAGGATAATGGCTCAAAATAATAATCACTTGTTCTTCTTTAGGAAACTTCCACTAATTATCAATAATACTATAAATACACATATTTTCTTAAAAAAAAAAAGAGACAATCCAAACAATCTAAAAAATATAAACACAGAGCTCTTATTCTCTAATCACTTACAAAACCCCACAAATCATAGAGTCAAACTCTTCAATTTTTACTTTTTTTATCCTCAATTTCTCATTATCTTTGTATCAATTACCCACTATTAACCATCATGTCGAATACGTAGATCCAAATTATCAAACTTTTATTACAAATGTAGTTGTTAATCTATAATTCTTATTTCATTATTCCCTTTGATCAAATAAATCATTACCATTTGAAAAGATTTAATATTTAAAATTTTGAAAGGAAAAACAAGCACTAAATTGGTGAAGATTTTGATATTAAACCAAAAGGAGGTACAAGAATAAAAAATAAGATATGTTAGGTCCATTTCTAGTGTTGGCAAAGTTTTTAACAATAAGTTATACATTGAGTCTATTATTTTTTTATTTTATTTTTTTGTCTTAGGATGCTAGATAGAGCTTGACAAAGACTCAAATTATTTTGTGTTGGTTGCAAGATAAAGTTTGATAATGGTTTAAGCTAAAGGGCTCCAAAAGCGGATTGTGAGATAGCCACAACATAGTTGCCCAATCAACATGTGTTTAGTGAAATTTTTGTAAGCAAACCACAAGTTAACTATGATATAATCATTCAAGTTGAAGACTTCCCGAGATGTGCTATATGTTGACCACGAGATAGTTGCTTGAGTGGGTTATAGTTGTGCCTACCATTGACTACTTAAAATTATCTTGACCAGAAGTTTCTTTCTTTGAATTGGAAGATAGAGAGGTTACTTTTTGAGAGCCTAAGAGTACAACATTGAGATTTGAGAGAATCACTTGTCCATTGAGAAATCCTTCTTCACTATAAGATTGGGGTATTTATTATCTTAACATCTTTCACATATTCTAATTCTAAATATTACCTTTATTAGCCTACAAATCTATAAAGTTCTAGCATGAGGCTCGTGTATAGTTTTAGGGCATCATTGAGCTATGGTTAGATGAGTTTGATCAACAAAATATTCACTTTAAGAGACTAAATGTGGTCTAGGTCACTGCAAGTTTGCATATCAATCGAGGCCTTAGCTACTCATGTGTCTCGAGTTAATTTGCTTGGAAGTCTAGCACCATTTTTATTTTTTTTTTTTTGTAATTTAACTATTGTTATATAATGAATTTTTAGTGGACAGCTCATAATTGAAGGATTTTCTATGTAAATGAATTGTTCAAGAATTTTTGTTCATGGTCAACTATTATATTCTCTCTTTCGATGGTCATTTATCAATGTCATAAAAGGAGATGATACTATATGAAGGTGCCTAATGAGACACTGATAATAAAGACTACCTTGGCTTCTTTCTTTTCGATAGGAAATTGCACTAGTTTCCTTCTTTTAGGCAACACTGCTTTTTCATGACACGGCCATATGATTGTTTGTTCGAAGAATGAACTTTGATTGCTATCATCTGATCCTCTAAAATTTTGATAACTCGGCTCTACGACAAATTGGGCCTCTTGCCTGAATTCAACTCAGTCTCTATAAATCTTGTTAGGTAAAAAAACTTTTTACCATATTTGAGATCATTAAACGAGTTAAATCCTAGCCCTTAGGGGTGCCACCTATCCATCATCTAGGCTTAGTCTGATTCTCACCACTTCTGGTAGAATTGAATTGCTAGTTAGATGGGAACTTGGTAATGTCAGCATCATGATGGATTTTTTTAGCCTAAGGTAACTAACAAGCAGCACCTGCTTCCCTTGGGAAGGCTTCTCTTTTCTAATCTATGTGACATGTCATTCTGGTTGTTGGGCTCCACCTTGGTCTGTTTATAAACAGAATGCACCATTTT
This sequence comes from Nepenthes gracilis, assembly GCA_033239525.1. NCBI lineage: Eukaryota > Viridiplantae > Streptophyta > Magnoliopsida > Caryophyllales > Nepenthaceae > Nepenthes > Nepenthes gracilis. The sequence goes on from BSYO01000002.1 coordinate 18,941,886, forward strand.
ACTAGCTCTCAAGTGACCTTTCAACTTCTATTGGTGCTCATTTATAGGTTTAATTAAGCCAGAAGTTTAGAAGTGAGCAGTTATACTTCCCGATCGATCCAAAGGTTCAAACTCTTATGGAGTGGCTAATATCACCTCTATTTTGACATTAGATGTGTCTCTTTATTATAAGTATGACATTCCTTATACTATTTTTTATATCATCCCAATCCCTAAGGATAGGGCTTCAAACCCCCCTCATAATTGCTATATTACTATACATGAGATCCATTTGAAAGTCAACTTTGGCTCTCCTTTGCGAGGGAGTTCATGGAATAATGGATGCACTGTGAGTTCTAATTGCAAACTTTCAACCTAATGCCATTTGCTGCTTGCTTGTGTTGTGCATCTTCTTCAAGTGTCATATACAGGAGATGAATGCTTGTGTTGTTACAATTGTTTTTTTGCTTATTTGAGAGAACGAACAAACTTCTATGACATCTAGGAAGGAATTTAGAATTACTGGGTGAATCTCGATTCAATGAAAAATGGAAAAACTAGTTCTTCTTTATTAAGGTTCCATACAACTGGTTTTTGTCCAATAAATTGGACAATATAAATTACTCCCGCACCAAGAGAGAGAGAGATTTATTGCCATGAAAAAATTGACCTTATCAAATAGTATGCGAACGATTTATGTAGGACTGGTGAGTTTTTGATAATCATAGATTTATTTGTCGCTAGATGGTAAACTATTCTTAAGGTTGACACCATTGATGAAATTCCTTCTAGTCCTTTAAAGACGAGGAAAGGTGATAGTCTTGATGTCTACGCTAGGTGATGATTCAAATGAGGATAGCCTACATAGTCGTCCCTCTTAGCCTCCAACCTCCAACTATACAGACAATGGTCTCTCTAGTTCCAAGTAAAAGGCTGATTAATGTCAACTCTCTCTTTTCTAAGAGCATAGCCAAGGGAGCTACGGAAGAGGAGTTTCTATCACTAGCTCCTCCCTCAATTTCACGACCAATGGGCTTTGGGATTCCCCCCTAGTTTCTCATGCACTCCCTCTTTGTGAGGTTCCCATTTTGGAGGAGAGGACGGATACCCCAATTGTCATCATTGAGGATGTTAGCAATGAATTTCTTAGGTCATGTTAGGGTTCGACTCAGATACATACAACCCGATATAGCGGAACAAAATTTAAATCCCCCATTAAACATTAACCATTAAACTTGTGAGTATAAAAAATATAATAATGTACTCTAATTTTATCCAACTCATCAATCATATATCCAACATTAGAGTGAGGATCCTTATATAGAATATTCATTATAAGTTAATTAAAAAATAAATATAATTTTTTAATTAATAATATTTTAAAATTAGAAAATAATATGATGTACTTTTTAATAAAATCTCACCAAATAAAATCTCTTAATAAAATCTTTCAAATAAAATCTCTCAATAAAATCTTTCAAATAAAATAAAATAAAATATTTTCTAATTAAAGAAAATTAAATATCTTCTAATTTCAAATATCCATAATATTTGTACAATACCTATTTGACCTTGTTTAAATCATCAAACGACACATTAAATTGGTATAGTCCACACGAGAGTGACCCACAACCCAATAAACTTTCTCTAATGATCGTGTAGGAGACCCTTCGCTTTAATTGGCGACTGTCATCACTTACCTTTCAGTAACTTTTTCTCCAATGGGATCCTGGTCTCGACCTCCACAAGTTTAAATGATACCCTCTTTTGCTCCACCGAACCAGGAGTATTTCCACTTTCCTTCGGCTTCTCCTTTATGGTAAAATCACTCCCCTTGCACTCCTCCTCAGCCTTCTTTTTTTACCACCATGATCAATACCCCTATAGATCACCTTGGTATTATTCTTTACAGCTGAAACATTTATCAAATACAGGCTTAATTACTTACTTCTCCTTACCACAATTGAGATACCTTCGGTGAGTTTTTACTGGTCTTTTTCGAACGCCGTGCAAAAGCCAGTTGACCGGCCAACAGCTATTTTTTAGTCGCACTCCGAAAGGAATGTTGGGCTGTTAGTATGGACACTGTTATCTACTATTTGACAGGTTTGGTTGAAAAATGTTAGCCATTTTGGATGGCTATTTATGTCCTATCACTCTAATGTCATATGATGTATCAAAGTGCTCAAAGTATGCTATAACCTCTATATTTTAACTCTAAGTCGGTAAAACACTTGAAGAAAATTCATATATGTGTGTAATTTTTTAATTTTAATATAATTTTACTTACTTATCAAAAAAATATTAACTGAAATATAACCTAATGTCCGAAACCACAATACATCATTATCAATATTCTAATGCTGTTCAAAAATCAATATAACAGTTTACTACATTCTAAACCAATTTGAAACATAACATAATACATTAACTATCATCCAGAGGATGCATTACAACACTTTAATCATTCTAAAATTGTCCAAAACCTATAAAATAACCTTAAACATCCCATAATTTCATATTATTGACCCTCCAACATAAACATTCTTTATTTCTATTTATCTGAAAAGAATCCATACATTTCATATGAAGGGCTAATAAAATAAAAGTAATTAGTAAGTTAAAAACTCAGTAATGTATATAATATAACAAATAATCATATATACTTTGCATTTAAAATATATTGGGAGAACAACGGATCATGATCTAATGTAATTTTATGAAATTTTCATAATTCTTTTTCAAAAAGTTCAGATTATGATTGGTAGATTTTTTTTTTTATGTTTTTATTCATTTCTTATCATCAAAATATGCTAAAATCTAATTTTCTTAGGGATCAAGGACCAGTAGGTCTTACCGACTAAATAAACAAATAATTAAAACTCGAGTTATATTTATTTTCATACAGTCAAATGTCATACGATATTATTCAAGACCCTTGGGTGGGTCATCATATATATGTTCTATAGATAGGGTTAAATGCCACTTCTTTACCATGGATAATAAACTCAAACCTCAATATACCACTATAATATATTAAGTCATATTATAATATATTACCCGCTGAAATATAACCATGGTCTAATATAGATTCTTATAAAAATTTTACACTCTTTTTTTATAGTTTTTAATTTTTTATTATAAAAAAATAATCATAATTTTTAGCTAATAGTAGAGTATTTTTTTCAAGTTTCTGTCCATTCATGCTTAAATTTTCTATAGAAATTTGTCTATGATCAATTCTAAAGTATAGAATCCTAAATTAGCATTTAAGTGCAGGAAATTCAGCAAGGGATATAGAAAATTAGCGCACAGCAATTTTATCTTAGCATATAAGGCTATTTGCTGAAATTCAGAACATGCAGCCATATATTTTTAAAGTCCACAACATATAATAATAAGAGATACGAAATTCACCAATTATAAGATTATTAAATCATGAATTTAGCACATATATGTAGAATAATTATAGAAATCAGCTAAGTGAGACAGTGTTCATGAGTTTAGACATGAATTTTCTATATTTTTGCAATAAAATAAAAAGAAATTCACATGCATGCTAAACGGAAATATTATAACTTCGAATGCATGCCATATATAAGTATTTAAAACAAAAAATTTTCAAAGAATTTAGCAAAGAATAGCAACAAGAGAAAAAAAGATTTTGAATACACTTGTATTGACTTGATTCTCACCAAATTGATATACTTAATTTGAGTTTCCTCTCTCTCTCTCTTCTCCTCATATCTCTCTCTCTATCATCTCTCAAAATTACTAAAAAAAAATAACATAAATCAATTAAGTTCTATTATTTATATTGAGTGGCGCTCGAGCGTTGGTCAGACACATATCAGATGCCACGGCCAAACACTGCGGCACATGAGTAGCACCTCAGGTGCACCTTGAGTCACAAGTGTTTTGCCAATGAGTGCTCGAGTGTCCCTGGAGCATGCATCTAGTACAAACAATTTACCAACGTGTGCTCAGGCACTAATCAAACGTTCCTTAAGTGTGAACATCCTGCCTTCCTATACACAGGTGAGCATCAGGTGCCAGTCAGGCATCCCTCAATTTGATATAATTCGATCTAAATTTGACTTTTGACCGAATATTCTTATCATTTAACCTCAATTTTAATTATATTATCTTAACTAATTAAGATTATAATAATATTTAAACTTGGGTGTTACCTACATCCTCTATTTTCCAATACTCTTTTTTATCCAAATGATATTAGAATTTGGTTATTTGAATTCTCAAATGAATCATGCATCGGTTAACTTCTTAATTACTTGTTGTATGGCCACCAGTTTTTCTATAAAATAGTTTTGTCTATTTTGTCAGATAAGATATGTCTAGAGATGATTCTCATCTTGTGAATAATGATCTCTATTAGGATTCCCTTCGTGTCAGATGGCATCCAACGAAAGACTTCTAAGTTGCTCCATAAGAAGTCTATTAGGCTCTATTTTAAATTTTTCTCTAAAGAAGACCCAATCGGGATGTATCTGTATCAATCTTTGGCCTTCAAAGGGATTCTGATTGGCATTTCACCGGGTTGACATTAGTATGGAGACTTTTCATCTCTAAGATATAATTTATTGATGGGTTAAGGAGATAGGCTATTAATTTGGGTTAAGTAGTAGCTTTAACTTGTAACCTAGTCTCCTCTAACTTCTTCGATATTGTATTTAGTCTAAAACTTTATTTTTAGATGTAGGATAGAAATTTCAAACCCAAATGTGGTTAACTACAATCGGCCCAAAAATGACATTATAAACAAAAGGCAGATTTACTAATAGGAAATCAAGTAATGGGTTGCTGTATAAGGATGCATTTCTAACAGAACTTTCAGGTATATGATTCCCTTTATTTAGGCTAACTTGTTGTATGGTCCATATAAAGTGCCATATGATTTGTCCATTTGGCAACATTTTTAATTCTAGTTTTATGAATTTATCAAAAAAGAAAATATTTCTTATTTTTTATTATCAATAAAGACTCATTTAGTTGGTAATCATTGGCCTTGCTTAAAATAAATGTTGATATAACAAAAGAGTTAGAGTGGCAAAAATTATATGAGCAATATCGTCATCATTACAACTAATGACTTCTTTTTTTCAATCCTAACTTTTGTCTCTTACTAGAGAAAGTTTAATTTAGTTGCTCATGAGTTATGGTCCTCACCAATCTTATAGATGCCATGCTGATAACTCTAGCTATCACTTGATTGTGTCATTATTTGGGTAGCTCATTTCCATTGTGGTCATTTTCCTAGGCAATGTTCTGGTTTCACAAGTATTTTAAAGTACCCCTTTTGGACTATGGTCTTAATCTTCTTTTGTAAGGTCTTGTAGTCTTTCATGTTATGACCCAAAGATCAATGGTTGTGATAATATATTGATTGATATCATCCCTTTAATTTCTTGACAAGCTTAGGCCACTTCAAAAGTTTTTGCCTTGGACTTACATCAGGATATTGGTTTAGGTATTAGTGTGAAACATAAGGTACAACAACTTGAATGCTCGATAGGCCTCCGGCCTGGTCTCTTTTAGAGAAGTCATGGGTTGGGCTATTGTTGTTATTGTTATTTATCCACTTTCCTCCCATGGATTGTCTGGGATGAGGTCCATTGTCCTACTGCTCAAGTATTTTTTGATTCGTTGTTTCCTTTGTTACTATATATGCTTGGATAGTACCTTCTTCTCCTAAGAATGTCTTGGGGTCCTATTGGACTAACAATTCGAAGAAGTTGCTGAGATGGATGATTACCATAATGGTGTTTTGTTTTACCTTATCAGTACATTTAAAATACTCTAAGGTTCTACACTGAAACAATTTAGGAAGTGCTTGAGGTTCTCAATTAGAGCCTACTTGAGCCTTACTAGATGCCAAGGCTATTTCTCTTCTCTCTAGTGGGAGGTAAGGTGGGATAAAAATTGATCAACAAATTTCTAAAATGTCCCAATGAAATTTAGTTCTAACTTGTATAACCAAATCTTAATGTGTCCCTTTAGTGTTGAAGGAAAACGGAGACATAGAGTGGCATCTCCTAAGTTTTGGAAGCCAAGTAAAGTGTGGAAGTTGTCAAAGTGGTCTCTGAGATCAATAATTCTGTCATACGGTCTCAAAATAGGCATTTTGAACTTATGAGGGAGAGCATACTCCCTTATGTCCGAAGTGAATGGTGTCTAGTCATTTGGGCCAAATGGTTGGAAGACTCACCTCCACAGTCCTCTTTCTGAATCCTTTTAATTATCTCCTTTCACTTTTGTCATGGAATTGATTTTTTTCACGTTAAGAATGGTGCTTAATTTCTTGATGTGGGCAAATACACTTGGTATCTGCTGAGATGAAAGGGTATAGGAAGTGCTACTATATGACCCCTCTTCTCTGTGAAATTGATGTTTGAAATCTCAAGTATACATTGGATTCCTTCTTTCCTGGGTTTCCTATTGTTTAGGCTACCATTAAGGCACAGGAAGGCAGGTTGATAGTGGGCCTCGCAAGCATTTTGTGACTTGGGTCAAATATGCATTTTCTTTGTGGTGATTCTCTTACTCTTTGTCTTCCTCTTTGAAGTTGAAGCATGCGGATGGAGTGCATTAGCCTGATGAGGATACTCCCTAAATATGTCATATAGGGAGTTCAACATTCAGCACATATATTACAGTTGTGTTGCCATAGCCTCCATGTTCAATGTTGCTGGTGAATTAGTGCTTAACTAGTTATCATTATTAGGAGAGGCATCATGAGATGGAACATCCTAGGGGATTTGACATGATTGGCCTTGTGCTTTAGTATTCACCAAGGTTTATTCATCGATCTTCATGGAGATATGATTGTAGGGATGAGTTCCTTAACATATTCCAATAGATGGTGCAGGTTAGTGTACCTCAAATCTAAATTCAGGTTCAAGATATTCTAAGTCAAACTCATGAACTTTTTAAAAGAATCCTGTAAACCATTAACTAAAATGAGAGCTTTTGAGAAATTGAGACTTGGTCCTCAAGTTATCCTCTAATTGATATGGACATTTTAAATTAGAAGTAATTTGAGACTTATTTAATTTTAATTTTATTTTATTTTATTTTGAAAATTTTTATTTGACAATATTTTATTTTTTATTTTAAAAAATTTTGTTATATGATTTCCTCACCTTGAAATATCGTTAATTAAAAATTATATTTATTTCATAATTAACTTAATATTAAGATTTCTCTATATCAATCCTAACCCTAATGTTAAATGAATATTAAGTTGTGAGATCCAAAAACAAAAAAAAAAACCGTCAACGTGCTGAGCCTGCATATGTAAAATCCAGTCCGGCCCTAGCACTCCGGCCTTGGTCACTTCGGCCTTGTAATCAAGGCCGGCTGTGATCCAAAATTAGCCCTTCTCCAAATCGGCCAGTCCAGTGAAATACGCACTCTGCCCAAAAGGGTGATCAGCAAGGAGTGGGCCGTAGGTATGAAACTGGAGTGATTGGTTGGAGTTAATTTAATAGTAACTAAGGACAAAAGAGCACTTTATTGTCAAATTAGAATCCAACTAGACAGCAACCTAACGAAGTAAGTGAACCAATGTAGTTACTCCACCTACCCTCTGAAGTGAAGTACGGGGGTTGGTAAACTACCCTACCTACTCCGCCGAACGCTCCTCTGTATAAACCCTACCCTGGTTGTTGATGCAGAGGCTAACAGAAGGAAGAGAGAGTGACGGGAGAAAGCTTCAAGGCGGTGTAAATCTAGGAATCAACTCTCAGGCAAGTTACCTCGGACGCCATTTTTAAGTTCATTACAAGTATATTTTGCTCTGTTTCCAAACTCATGTTTCATTGCAAGTTACACCAGACGCTGTTTTTAAATTGACGATTTGAGAATATTGCAAGTGCCTTCTGCTCCGTTTCTAAATCCATGTTTTACTGCAAGTTATATCAGACGCTGCTTTTAAAGTGATAACTTAAGAATATTGCAAGTGTGCTCTGCTCTGCTTTTAAGTTCATATTGAGAATATTGAAGTATACTCTGTTTTTGAGTTCCTGCTTTCTACATTAACTATCCACCTCCTATAAGGCAAAACGAACTCTGGCCCGTTGTGTAAAATGAGCTCCGGCTCCTGTAATGTAAAATGAACTCAGGCCCCTACTGTAAAATGAACTCTGTCCCTTGATGTGAAGTGAACTCACGCCTTAAGATAAAAAGAGCTCCGTCACCTAAGAAAAGTACTCCGTCCAAAAGCACTCCGTCCAAAAAGAAGTCCGGCTTGTAATGTGAAATGAACTTCGGCCGAAACAAGAGAAAGAGCTCCGGCCCGTACGAGAAAACGAACTCCGTCCTTTGTTGCTAAAAAGAACTCTAACTTTTATGAAAGAAAGAACTCCGGTTTTTAAGAAGGAAAAGAAGTCCGGCTTTTAATGAACTCCGTCCTGTTAAGGAAAAAGAGCTACGTCCTGTTAACGAGAAAGAGTTCCGTCCTGTTAATGAAAATGAGCTCCGTCCAACAGAGCTCCGTCCCTTAAGAAAAGTAACCCGTCTGAAAAGTACTCCGTCTAAAAGAGCTCCGTCCTGTTAACGAGAAAGAGTTCCGTCCTGTTAATGAAAATGAGCTCCGTCCAACAGAGCTCCGTCCCTTAAGAAAAGTAACCCGTCTGAAAAGTACTCCGTCTAAAAGAGCTCCGTCCTGTTAAGGAAAAATAGCTCCGTCCTGTTAACAAGAAAGAGTTACGTCCTGTTAATAAAAATGAGCTCCGTCCAACAGAGCTCCGTCCCTTAAGAAAAGTAACCCGTCTGAAAAGTACTCCGTCTAAAAGAGCTCCGTCCTGTTAAGGAAAAAGAGCTCCGTCCTGTTAACGAGAAAGAGTTCCGTCCTGTTAATGAAAATGAGCTCCGTCCAACAGAGCTCCGTCCCTTAAGAAAAGTAACCCGTCCGAAAAGTACCCGCCTAAAAGAGCTCCGGCCCCCGTTAAGGAAAAAGTGCTCCGTCCCCGTTAACGAAAGAGTTCCGTCCTGTTAATGAAAATGAGCTCCGTCCAACAGAGCTCCGTCCCTTAAGAAAAGTAACCCGTCTAAAAAGTATTTCGTCTAAAAGAGCTCCGTCCTGTTAAGGAAAAAGAGCTCCGTCCTGTTAACGAGAAAGAGCTCCGTCCTGTTAATAAAAATGAGCTCCGTCCAACAGAGCTCCATCCCTTAAGAAAGTACCCCGTCCCGTCTAAAAAGTACTCCGTCCTCTGAGTGAAAAGCGCTCCGTCCTTTTTGTAGATAAAAAGAACTCCGGCTTTGTTTATAAAAAGCACTCCTGCTTTGTTGATAAAACAAACAACTCCTGCTTTGTTGAACTCCGACTTTTGTTAATAAAAAGAACCCTGGCTTTCGTTATTAAAAAAACTCCGGATTTATGAGAATTCAGCTTTTAAAAGTACTCCGTCCTTTGATAAAAAAATGAACTCCGGATTGTAATGAGCTCCGGCTTTTCAGAAAAAGCACTTCGTCCTTTAAGAAAAGAACTCTGGCTTTTAAGGGTAAAATGAACTCCGGTTTCGTACACGAACAGAGCTCCGTCTTTAATAAAGAAGTAACTCCGGCTTTTAAAGGCAAAATCAACTCCGGATTCACACACGAAAAGAGCTCCGTCCTTAACACAAAATAAACTCCGTTGTTTTTCTGTCAAAAGAGGAACTTCGGCTTGAATGAAAAACAAGTTCCGGTTCTGCACATTAAAAAGAGCTCCGCCCTTAACATAAGAATGAACTCTGGCGTGAATTAAGAATTGAACTCCTGTTTCGTACAGAATATGAACCACGATTTATTGAAAATGGCTTTCAAGAAAAGAAGTGCTCCTGTTACTTTAAGACCCGGACTAACTACAGCCCGCATAGGTTCTCCGGCATGCCTTAGGACTTTTCGGTGGTAATCGAGGATAACTCTGTCCATGGAGTTATTTGTGGTCCGCCCTGCCCTCGGGGCGTTAGGGACAGAGGGAATTACCGTTACCAGCCTACCTTCGGGTGGCATACCGTACCGATCCCGTGAGATGGGATACCCATATGACAGTACCGGCCTTAGATTGTGTGGAGTGAACACAATCTATCCTCGATTATTCGCCCCCTCAGCTAGTAGGGTATACTGGCAGGGTCTGTACCGATATGATATGAAGTAATGTTTACTGTTTTACTGATATGTTATGTTACCGTACCGACTACCGAATATGAAAGACCGTCTACCGATATGATATGTACTGTTTACCGTTTATCGTACCGATACCGATACATTCTGTTACTGTTTACCGTTACTGTGTCAATTACCGATTTTGAAATATAGTACTGTCAAGGTATGTTTTCTCTGTTTTTCTTGAACTGCATTCTGGTTCACCGTTCCATTTGTGCATAGTTATCGGATCATTCTGCATCATCGTTTACTATCCATATGCATGTACCTTGTTGAGTCTCGGCTCACTGTTTTATATTTGCTCCACAGATGAGGCTTTAAAGTTTGTACCTGACGAGCTTGAGTGATTAGACCTTGTCTGCAGAATTAAAGACCTTGGCAGTTTATTTTGGAGATGTACTATTGTAATGACTCGTTGGACTTTTATGGTTAAACATTTTTGGTTATGTACTTAGGAATGAACATTTTGGAATGAATATGAATGCTTTCACAAGTGTTAGTGTAACTTCCGTTTTGCTTATTATGGTTAAAAGTATATGGGTCCTAGATGGCTTCTGTGATCCTGTGCTGCACATAATCGATTGAGTTGGGTTTTCAATTGTGTCAGGACTAACGAATATAAAAAAATCTGTTCCGTCACAATTGGTATCAGAGAGTTGAGATGCCTTAGGAATTGACCGATCGAAAAGCGGAAGCATAAGTTTGAGTCCCTGAATAGAATCCTCGTAGGAATAGGTAGAGGAAGCTAAGGCAGTTGGGACCTTTATGAGATTGATTCTTAGGCTTGGTTAAAAATTCCTTAAAGTTATTGAATACTTCTTTCTCATCCATTGGATCCTTGTCCTTATATACATGTGTTTGCCTTGATTATAGGATGGCAAGTAGAAGAGGTAGGAGAGGTGGTCGCGGTGGCGTTAACACGCCTTATGATAGAGAGGCGGCATACATCAACTTACTGGAAAGGATGACTAACGTCGTAGAATCTGTCGAGCAAAAGCATATGGCTCCGACGCCCGAGCCAGCCCAGCCTCCCCCTGGTCCTACAACTTATGACAGTTCACAAATGAAGAGCACCGGGCTTCCTAGGAAGCCCCGATCCTATTTGAGGCGGACGTATGGATGAAAAGAATGAAGAAGATATTTGAGGTGCTTGGCTGTACCGACCAAGAAAAGGTCAAATTTGCTGCGTATAAATTGGAGGGTGAAGCGGACAGCTGGTGGGACATGCAGAAGTGGGCAATGTAAATGCCTAATGAAGCTATCACCTGGGAAATATTTGAGGAGGCATTCCTGGAGAAGTATTTTTCATCCAGTCTCCGAGATCAGAAAGAGCAAGAGTTTATGAGGCTGAGACAAGGGAGCATGACCGTCAAAAAATATGATGCCAAATTCACGAAGTTGGCTCGCTTTGCACCATTTTATGTGGAGGATGAATAGAGGAAAGCTAAAAAGTTCCTCCAGGGGCTGCGAGATGATATTAGGAAGTTGTTATCTGTTCTGAAGTTTGAGACTTACGCCGAGATCGTGGATAGAGCGGCAATCTGCGAGAAGGAGACGGAAACAGAAAGGTTCTATGCAAAGAGAACTGCCAGCCGAGCGGGAGTAAGTACCGGATCAGCGGTAATGTCTTCCGGACCATCCAAGAAGACCAGAGAGGCTGACAAAGGAAAAAGTATGGTGGCTCAATCAGTAACCGGAACCAGGGCATCGGCTGAAGACTGTACCTTCTATGGAAGGAAGCATTCGGGGAAAGAATGCCGAAGAATGACGGGAGCGTGTTTTAGATGTGGGCAGCAAGGCCATCTTTTCAAGGACTGCCCACTACCTCCAAGGATGGAAGGAAAGAAGCCTATTGTCTCGGCAAGGGCTTTCGTGGTGGCTGTTCAGGATCCGGAGGCCTCTTCGAATGTTGTGGAAGGTACCCTCTCTATTTGTGGAGTTTCTGCATCCATATTATTTGACTTAGGGTCTACCCATTCCATCGTTTTCCCGAAATTTGCATGCTATATCATATCTGCCTCATGTGTTTTGGATTGTGAATTATCTGTGTGTACTCCCACCGGCTCATCTGTGGTTACTGATGTGATGTATCCGGGATGTGTGGTTGAGGTGAATGGGAATCATTTAGTCGTGAATTTGGTATTGTTAGACATGGGTGATTTTGATGTGATCCTAGGGATGGACTGGCTGGCTAAATACCATGCTAGTATCGACTGTTTCCTGAAGCGGGTTTATTTTGACATCCCCTGAATGGGGCCCTTTTTCTTTCAGGGCACTAAGAAAAAGGGGGTGCCCTTGTTGATCTCTGCTCTACATGCTAAACATTTGATGAGTAGTGGATGTAGAGCTTATTTAGCATATGCCTGCACTACTGGAAGTCATAGTGTACCGGCTAAGGACATCCCGATTGTTCGTGACTTTGAGGATGTATTTCCAGAGGAGATACCTGGATTGCCCCCACAACGGGAAGTTGAGTTTGAGATTGTTATTGCTCCTGGTGCTGGTCCAATTTCTAAATCCCCTTATCGCATGGCTCCGGCTGAACTGAAACAGTTGAAGTTGCAACTGCAAGAGCTGTTAGACAAGGGTTTTATCAAACCGAGTGTATCTCCTTGGGGTGCACCGGTGTTGTTTGTAAAGAAGAAAGACGGGTCCTTGCGGTTGTGTGTTGACTATCGTGAGTTGAATAAAATCACGATTAAAAACAAATACCCTTCACCGCGCATTGATGATTTATTTGATCGCCATAAGGATCTCGAGTGTTTTCAAGATTGATTTGGGTCCGGTTATCACCAATCGAGGATCAAGTCTCGAGGATGTGGCTAAAACAGCCTTTCGGACGCTGCTATGGCCATTATGAGTTTCTCGTTATGCCTTTTGGCCTTACAAACGCTCACTGTTTTTATGGAATTAATGAATAGGGTTTTCAAGCCATACTTGGATAAATTTGTGGTGGTGTTCATTGACGATATCTTGATTTACTCAAAGGAACCTGAGGAGCACGAAATTCATTTGAGGAAGGTACTTCAGGTGCTCCGCGATGAGAGGCTGTATGCTAAGCTGAGTAAGTGTGAATTTTGGCTCAAGAAAGTGATGTTCTTGGGGCATGTAATTTCTGATGGTGGCATTTTCAGAGATCCTAAGAAAATAGAGGTGTTACAAGTTGAAACCGCCAACTCGTGGATCGAGGTTAGGAGCTCGGGTATGGCAAGATATTAAGGTGCGCTTTGTAGAGGATTTTTCTCAAATCGCTATGCCTCTCGATTCTTTGTCAAGAAAGAGGCTAGGTTCGTGTGGACAAGAGTGTGATTCGAGCTTCTAGGAGCTAAAGGATCGCTTGACCACCGCTCCGGTCTTTGATTATTCCAGAGGGTTCGGAGGCTTTGAGGTGTACTTGCGACACTTCTAAAGCAGGTCTTGGATGTGTGTTGATGCAGCACGGCAAGGCCGTGGGCATATGGGTCCAGCATAATTGAAAGTGCACGAGAAAACTATCCTACCCATGATCTTGAACTTGCCTTGTGGTGTTCGCATTAAAAATTTGGAGACATTATCTATATGGCGAGAAGTTCCTTGTGTATTCCGACCATAAGAGTTTGAAGTACTTATTCTCACAAAAGGAATTCAACATGAGGCAAAGGAGATGGCTCGATTTCCTGAAGGATTATGATTGTGAAATACAGTACAAACTAGGAAAGGCCAACGTGGTAACAGATGCCTTGAGTTGCCGATCGGGTTACGTGGCGCACCTACAGGTCAAACAGATGGAGATGTTAGATTATTTGAAGCAGTGCGATGTCCAATGTTATGCCAAAGGTGATAGGATGCTCCTGTCGTATTTCCAGATTCAACCAGAGGTAGTTGGTGAAGTCAAGGAAAAACAGGTAAATGATTTGTTCCTTTTGGACATTGTTAATAATTTGAGTAAGGAGTATCGGGCTGATTTCAACATCCGGGCTGATGGTGTGTTGAGATTTAGAGATCGATTATGTGTACCGGATGATAAAGGATTAAAAGAGAAAATCTTGAAGGAGGCTCATCGGTCTCGGTATACAATCCACCCGGGAACGAATAAAATGTATCAGGACCTGAAGAAGACTTTTTGGTGGAGAAACATGAAGAGGGATATCACGGGCCATGTGGAGAAATGCCTAGTGTGTCCACAATTGAAGGCCGAGAGGAAGAAGCCTTCGGGATTGATGCAGCCAATGCCCATTCCAAGCTGGAAATGGGAAGATATTGCTATGGATTTTGTATCGGGCTTGCCAAGGACTCCTAGGAGTCATGACGCAGTGTGGGTCATAGTTGATCGGCTGATGAAATCAGCTCACTTTTTGGCAATCAGGACGACCTATTCGCGTGATAGATTGGCTCAGTTGTACGTAAACGAGATCGTGAGGCTTCATGGAGTTCCCGCTCCATTTGTGTCCTGATGAGACCCACGCTTTGTCTCGAGGTTCTAGGAGAGCTTACATAAGGAGTTGGGGACAGAATTAAAGTTCAGTACCGCGTATCACCCCCATACCGATGGCCAATCTGAACGTACCATTCAAAATCTCGAAGATATGTTGAGGGCTTCTGTTTTGGAGATGAGAGGAACTTGGGATACTCATCTGGCACTAGCTGAATTTGCTTACAATAACAGTTATAAAGCTAGCATCGGCATGGCACCATTTGAGGCGTTGTATGGAAGAAAGTGTAGGTCACCTATCCATTGGGAGGAAACTGGAGACAAAAGAATTTTAGGCCCTGAGATTGTGAAGGAAACAGCGGAAAAGATTAAGGTGATTCACGATAACTTGAGGGTTGCTCAGAGCCGACAAAAGAGTTATGCGGACAAGCGAAGGAAAGAACTGAGTTTTGAGATAGGAGATCTCGTGTTTCTAAAGGTCTCGCCGTCAAAGGGCATCTTTCGGTTTGGAGTAAAGGAAAAATTGAAACCCCAGTTCATTGGCCCTTTTGAGATTCTAGAAAGGGTCGGGGAGGTAGCCTACAGGTTGGCGTTGCCACCGACTCTTGCAAGTGTACACGATGTATTTCATGTCTCGATACTTCGAAAGTACATCCAAGATCCAGCGTATGTGATTGACTACGGGACCTTGTCCATCGACAAGGACTTGTCCTACATCGAGGAGCCGCTGCAAATCTTAGACCGAAAAGATCAAAGGTTGCGAACGAAATCCATCCCCTTAGTAAAGGTATTTTGGAGGAATCATTCACCTGAGGAGGCCACTTGGGAGCGCGAAGAGGAGATCCAAAACAAGTATCCTCACTTGTTCCCTTAAGGTACAAGCTTTACTCAAATTTTAAGGACGAAATTTCTTTAAGTAGGGGAGAATTGTGAGATCCAAAAACCAAAAAAACCGTCAACGTGCTGAGCCTGCATATGTAAAATCTAGTCCAGCCCTAGCACTCCGACCTTGGTCACTTTGGCCTTGTAATCAAGGCTGGCTGTGATCCAAAATTATCCCTTCTCCAAATCGGCCCGTCCAGTGAAATACGCGCTCTGCCCAAAAGGGTGATCAGCAAGGAGTGGGCCGCAGGCATGAAACTGGAGTGATTGGTTGGAGTTAATTTAATAGTAACTAAGGACAAAAGAGCACTTTATTGTCAAATTAGAATCCAACTAGACAGCAACCTAACGAAGTAAGTGAACCAATGTAGTTACTCCACCTATCCTCTGAAGTGAAGTACAGGAGTTGGTAAAATATCCTACCTACTCCGCCGAACGCCGCCGAATGCTCCTCTGTATAAACCCTGCCTTGGTTGTTGATGCAGAGGCTAACAGAAGGAAGAGAGAGTGACGGGAGAAAGCTTCAAGGCGGTGTAAATCTAGGAATCAACTCTCAGGCAAGTTACATCGGACACCATTTTTAAGTTCATTACAAGTATATTTTGCTCTGTTTCCAAACTCATGTTTCATTGCAAGTTAGACCGTATTTGTTTTTAAATCGACGATTTGAGAATATCGCAAGTGCCTTCGCTCCATTTCTAAATCCATGTTTTACTACAAATTATATCGACGCCTGCTTTTAAAGTGATAACTTAAGAATATTGCAAGTGTGCTCTGGCTTCGCTTTTAAGTTCATATTGAGATTATTGAAGTATACTCTGCTTTCGAGTTCCCTTCTGCATTAACTATCCACCTCCTACAAGGCAAAACGAACTTTCGCCCGTTGTGTAAAATGAGCTCCGCTCCCGTAATGTAAAATGAACTTAGGCCCCTACATCAAAATGAACTCCGTCCCTTGATGTGAAGTGAACTCACGCCTTAAGATAAGAAGAGCTCCGTCACCTAAGAAAAGTACTCCATCCAAAAGCACTGGTCCAAAAAGAAGTCCGGCTTGTAATGTGAAATGAATTCGGCCGAAAACAAGAAAAAGAGCTCCGGCCGCATAAGAAAAACGAACTCCGTCCTTTGTTGCTAAAAAGAACTCTAACTTCTATGAAAGAAAGAACTCCGATTTTTAAGAAGGAAAAGAAGTCCGGCTTTTAATGAACTCCGTCTCCGTTAAGGAAAAAGAGTTCCGCCTCACGAAAATGACGAAAAAGAGTTCCCTAAGAAAAGTCCCCGTTAATGAAAATGAGCTCCGTCAAGAAAGAGCTTCGTCCCTTAAGAAAAGTAACCCGTCTTAAGAAAAGTACTCCGCCTAAAAGAGCTCCCCCCTGTTAAGGAAAAAGAGCTCCGTCCCGTTAAGGAAAAAAACACGAAAGAGTTGATTCCCTATTAATGAAAATGAGCTCCCTCCAATAGAGCTCCGTCCTTAAGAAAAGTAACCCGTCTAAAAGTACTCCCGTCCGTTAAGGAAAAAGAGCTCCGAATGGAAAATCTGTTAAGGCCCCTTAAAAAAAAAGTGCTCCTAAAAAAGCTCCTATTAACGAAAAAGAGTTGTCGAAAGATTAATGAAAATGAGCTCCTGGCCCAACAGAGCTCCGTCCCTTAAGAAAAGTAACCCGTGTCAAAAGTACTCCGTCTAAAGAGCTCCAAGGGAAAAAGAGCTCCTGTTAAGGAAGAAAGAGTTGAAAATGAACTCCATCCAACATTAAGAAAAGCAAGTACTTCTAAAAGGGCCTGGAAAAAGAGCTCCAATGAAAAATGAGCTGCCCAATGAAAATGAGAGTCTGGCCCCTTAAGAAAAGTAACCCGTCTAAAAAGTACTCCGTCTAAAAGAGCTCCGTCCTGTTAAGGAAAAAGAGCTCCGTCCTGTTAACAAGAAAGAGTTCCGTCCTGTTAGTGAAAATGAGCTCCGTCCCTTAAGAAAGTACCCCGTCCCGTCTAAAAAGTACTCCATCCTCTGAGTGAAAAGCGTTCCGTCCTTTTTGTAGATAAAAAGAACTCCGACTTTGTTGATAAAAAGAACTCCTGCTTTGTTGATAAAACAAACAACTCCTGCTTTGTTGAACTTTGACTTTTGTTAATAAAAAGAACCCTGGCTTTCGTTATTAAAAGAACTCCGGATTTATGAGAATTCGGCTTTTAAAAGTACTCCGTCCTTTGATAAAAAAATGAATTCCAGATTGTAATGAGCTCTGGCTTTTCGGAAAAAGCACTCCGTCCTTTAAGAAAAGAACTCCGGCTTTTAAGGGTAAAATGAACTCCGGTTTCGTACACGAAAAGAGCTCCATCTTTAATAAAGAAGTAACTCCGGCTTTTAAAGGCAAAATCAACTCCGGATTCACACACAAAAAGAGCTCCGTCCTTAACACGAAATAAACTCCGTTGTTTTTCTGTCAAAAGAGGAACTTCGACTTGAATGAAAAACAAGTTCCCGTTCTGCACATGAAAAAGAGCTCCGGTTCTGCACATTAAAAAGAGCTCCGCCCTTAACATAAGAATGAACTCTGGCGTGAATTAAGAATTGAACTCCTATTTCGTACAGAATATGAACCACGATTTATTGAAAATGGCTTTAAAGAAAAGAAGTGCTCCTGTTACTTTAAGACACGGAACTAACTACAGCCCAGATAGGTTCTCCAGCATGCCTTAGGACTTTTCGGTGGTAATCGAGGATAACTCTGTCCATGGAGTTATTTGTGGTCCGTCCTGCCCTCGGGGCGTTAGGGACAGAGGGAATTACTGTTACCAGCCTACCTTCGGGTGGCATACCGTACCAATCCCGTGAGATGGGATACCCATATAACAAAGACCGGCCTTAGATTTGTGTGGAGTGAACACATCTATCCTCGATTATTCGCCCCTCGCCTAGTAGGTATACTCGGGCGTGGTCAGACCGATATGATATGAAGTAATATTTATCGCTTTCTTGATATGTTATGTTATCGTACCGACTACCGAATATGAAAGACCGTCTACCGATATGATATGTGTTGTTTACCGTTTATCGTACCGATACCGAGTCGTTCTATTCTTTATCACATCGTTCTTGTGTCAATTACCGATTTTGAAATATAGTAATTGCCAAGGTATGTTTTCTCTATTTTTCTTGAACTGCATTCTGGTTCACCGTTCCATTTGTGCATAGTTACCGGATCATTCTGCATCATCGTTTACTATCCATATGCATGTACATTGCTGAGCCTCGGCTCACTGTTTTATATTTTCCTCCACAGATGAGACTTTAGAGCTTGTACCAGACGAGCTGGAGTGATTAGACCTTGTCTGCAGAATTAAAGACCTTGGAAGTTTATTTTGGAGATGTACTATTATAATGACTCGTTGGACTTTTATGGTTAAACATTTTTGGTTATGTACTCAGGAATGAACATTTTGGAATGAATATGAATGCTTTCACAAGTGTTAGTGTAACTTCCGTTTTGCTTATTATAGTTAAAAGTATATGGGTCCTAGATGGCATCTGTGATCCTGTGCTGCACACAATCGATTGAGTTAGGTTTTCAATTGTGTCAGGACTGAGGAATATAAAAAAAAAAATCAGTTCCGTCACATAAGTGATTATAATTTTTTTCTCTCTTTACTAATCTCTACTTCTTTCTATTTACTTCTCCTATTTTTTTTTCTTCTCTCAATATCTTCTTTTTTTATACCCTATTTCTCCTTTTTTGTATTAAATTTGGTATCAAATTTAGATCAAATACATATATTATGGATAATATTATAGATGACCATATTATATTTACCATGGATGAGGTAGTCCAGTGCTTCATTGTCTATTAAATTAGCCAACCAGAGTTCAAGAATGTTTAGATTTTTAGAGAGATGCTCTAATAGTTATACCTAAATATTTTAACATTCTATTGGAGTTAGCAGAATTGTCTATCTATAAGCCCAAGTGCCTTTCTTTCCAAAGGCATTCACGGCTCAATCAGACTTTAGCCCCAACTTGTATGTGTCTACAAGCATTGGCAAAATATTATGCGACCACTCAACTTATGGATGAAAAATTAATAATTGGAGTTTTTACTCAACGGGGTCAAATCTCAGCTACTCGGGGAGAATTGATGCAAATATTAGAAACATTTTAAATTAAAAATTATTAGAGATCTATTTAATTTTGATTTTATTTTATTTGATTGAAAATTTTATTTTATTTGATCTTAAAGAATTTTATTTCATAAAATTTTATTTTTTATTTTAAAGAATTATGTTATATTATTTTTATATTTTAAGATATTATTAGTTAAAAAAATATATTTATTTTCTAATTAATTTAGGAGTAAGATTTCTTAATATAAATATTCTAATTCTAATGTTGAAAGTATTATTAAAAAGTTGAATGAATATTAAGTAATTATGATTTTTTTCTCTCTCTACTAATCTCTACTTCTTTTTTCTCTATTCACCTCTCTTATTTCTTCTCATTTTCTCAATTTCTTCTCCTCTCTATCTCCTATTTTTCCTTTCCTGCATCACTAATGCTTTAGTCACTTATTTGGACCTAACAATTGAGTTAGGGGGAGAGAAAAAGTGAGAGAGTGAGAGACAAAGTAGAGGAAAGGAGGACTAAACTCTGAGAGTATCTTGAGAGAGGATGAGTTATTTGTGAAGAACAATCTCTAGACTTCTTTGTACACACTAAGTCCTACAATATTGTACCTTAGGTATTAAAGTGATAAGCTAGGGACTAAAAATACTCTAGGATGTAGATGTTACTCTTAATAGAACCTCCTACCCAAATCATTCTTAAGATTACTAATCTTTCTCGAATGAGTTCTATTATAAAAACCATTGATGTACATACGAGGAAAAATTTTTCACTCGCTAAGAAGTAAAAACCAATGGCTAGATCGTCCTAAAGACTGAATGCAATGGGAAGAAGTGGCATTTAGAAATATTGCTAACTTAACATTTAGGTTTCAATATAATAAAACATGAACTGTCATTTCCCATTTAGGAACACTACGTGCCATTGACAATAATTGTATTACGGTGCCACAAATTTGTAAGAATAATATCTTTCTCTCGAATTCTGATCTCCTTTTAATGGGAAGGGGGCTGATATTTATTGTAATGCTCGAGTGTTTAATTTCTTATAATTATAATTAATTAAATTAATATAATTAAATTTAAGATCAAAAGATATAAAAAATTAGATTAAAAAGTTAAAATTAAATCAAATAAATCGACACCTAAATGAGGCTTAATCGACGACTGAACGCCAAAAGCCATGTAGTCAGTGCTTGAGACACACGCGAGAGACGCTTGAACAGTTATTGGCAAATTGTGTCTGCTCAAGGCACGTTTGAGCAGCGCTCAAGCTGCTCAAGCACCCTGTGGCAATAGTCTTCACGCTTGATGCATGACTGAGTAGCATGTGAGCGTCACTCTGTATAAATAGCTATAGTCAGCTGATGAGAGAAAAGAGAGAAAGCCAAAGAAATCAAAATTAAATGAATCAAAGCTTGTATTTTGATAAATTGGAGATAAGACAAGTACATTTTGAGCTTTCATTTCTTGTTGCTATTTTTTGCTGAATTTTTTAAGAAGTTCTTGTTCCATTATTCATACATATTTTGATTTTTTAAGTTATGATGATATTGCTTAACATGGATGTGTATTTCACTTTATTTTGTTACAAAAATACATAAGTTCATGTCCAATTTTATGAACAATGTCTCATGTAGCTGAATTCTAAATTTTCTTTACATGCATAAGTTAAAATTATGATTTAATGATCATATATGAGATAAATTTCATACCTCATACCACGTTATGTTTTGGACTCAAAATATAAGCTTGCATGCTTAGAATTTTGATAAATTAGCCTCTACATGTGTGCTATATGAATTTGAATTGCAGAATTAAGTTTTATGTTGCTAATTTTTTACATTTTGCTAAACTTTTCTTCACTATCATACTTAATTTCATATATAATAATCTAACATATTTAGAAATTATCAAATATATGCTCTAAAAATATACATAGTTCCTCTGTATGCATGTCACAAACTAAATTATGCACTAGCTAATTTCCTACACTATTTTTATGCACTATAGCTGATTTCCTACACTAATTTATAATAAATTTTGCTGCACTAAGTTTCTAAGCATAATTCTATATAATTAAGAAAGTTAAATCCAGTACTCCATGCCAAAAATTTGTGAAAAACTCTACAATATATCAAATAATTATAAATTATTTTCTAGGATGTAAAATCTGCAAATTATAAAAAAAAAAAAAAAAGATATAGAGTTTACCTAAGAATTGTATTGGATCATAGTTAAATTTTAGTTGGTAGTATATTATGATATTTTTTAATATATTATAATGGTATATCAAAGTTTGAACCTATTATCCACATGTGAAAAACGGCATTCGGCCCTATCTATAAAATTATATATATGACGGCCTACCTACGAGTCTTTACTAGTAGCTTATAGCTTTTGGTTGAGTGAAAATAAATATAATTTGGGTTTCGATTGTCTACTTTAGTCGATAAGACCTATTGACCCTTGGTCCCTAAGAAAATCAAATTTTTACATGTTTAGATAATAAGAAATTGGACAAGAACATGATAACAATTCTAGAAATGTATAATTTGAATTTCCTACACAAGTATCATGAAAATTCTATGTTATTGTATTAGCTCATAATCCATTATTCTTCTGATATATTTTAAATATAAATCGTATATGATCATTTGATACATTATATGCCTTACAGAGTTTTTAACTCACTCATTACTATTTTATTAACCCCTTCAGATAAGATATACAGATTCTTGCTGGATGATCAGGAATAAAAAAACATTAAGCTGCTATGAAGAGCTTAGACTAGAATAATATGGATTTTGATGTTGTTTAATGGTTTCAAACAATGGTTAACGTGTCTAATATTGTAATGTAGTTGTTGGATAATAGTTATTATATTATGTTATGTTTCGGATAGCTTAGAATGCCTTATAGTGTTATTTTGATTTCTAGACAGCGTTAGAATAATTATAATGATGTATCATAGTATTTGATAGTGGTTGTAGAGTCCTGGATATCGATTTTCGGTGTTATACGCATGATTTGTCAACATGTATGTTGGCTATCTAACAACAATAGTTATGAAATTTATTCCGCAAATTATATGCTCAGATTTATTTATGTCAGATATAACTCATTACGTAAGGTTTGGTATCATGGTTGGGTTGATGTCAAAACTACAGGAGACGAGGCACATAATTTGGATTATGTGTATAATTTACGTTATTTTATTTGATATGTTAAGATATCGACGTGCAGTTTATATCTGCGTTTAATTGAAAGGTTAATTATGCTGTTAATCAAATAATTATTTTTTGTTATGTGTTAATTATGATATTGAAATTTGAGACGTAATATTTATAGTGGTGCAAAAGCTAATTGTCACTCCCCTGTAGAAGAGTTGCAAGTCACGATCGAGAAATTATGTTGGTTACTGACTGGTTAGGTCAACTAATACCATGCACATTCCAAATCACGTATTTTAGTGAGTGTTTTTTGTGTTGGATTGTACAAATCAGTCATTGTTGAAGGATAATTGACTAAAGTATAGAATCTACTTAAACATAGAAAGTCGGCCAGCCATTTGATGAAACAACCCTGTATTCTTTAACCTGCTTCTCTATTTCAATTCCAACCACCTCATAGGATGAGGCCTAAATTTGAAAACTTAACCGTATGATAATCTAACCAAATAGCACTAATTGTCAGGATTCCAGTTTAGTGTCGGCCACCTCATTGGATATAGTGTAAATTTGAAATCTAAACCGTCTAATAATCTAATCAACTAGCTTAAATTGTTAGGATTTTTGTTAAGTTTTACTTATTAAATTTTGTCTTCAACCATGCTAATTAGTATTGGCCCTCCATTTATATCCTTGGGTCGGGCTAAAGAGCTTGAATGAATTTGAAAATTTTGCTAGACCTAGTAATATATATTTGTATGAATGAGTATAGGTTTATCGTAATAATATTATTATTTTATTTTGATGTAAAATTCACATATTTAAACTAGAAAAGTTTTCCCTGTATATTATTGGGGTAAGACCATATACTCTTATTTGTTTCATCTCTTACAATATGAGAAGCCTAGTTTGCTAACTGCCCTCCATCTATAGAAAAAGGTAAAGGGATACTACTTAGCTCCGGAAGAATATCTTGGGGTAACAGGACTTATTCATCTATATCCATTCTATCGTGGTCTATTAGTGGGACGGGTAAAACACACCACGTTACACATTATAACATATGGGGTGATTCGTACACTGATAGTAAAGTAAAGGAGAAAATGAAGAAGTTGCAGGTGATGATTAGGTGAGGACTGGGCCGTCTAAATCTGGGAGAAAGACCTAAGGGAGAGAGGTGGGAAAAAAGACAAAAGACCACGTCTGATTGGTGTGATTGAGTCATCAAACTGAGATTTTTTTTTATTATTTTTCTAAAAGAGGAAGAAGATCGGAGATTGATTTAATGGGGCCACGGCCGCTGCTCTGCTCGGACAAAAGCGTGTTAGTAAAGAAACGGCCAAGATAGAAGGTGAGAGAATGCAGGCAGGCAGCATGGGTGGTCTCCATCATTGTGTTTGCTGGCTCGCACCAGCAACAGTGTCTCCGTACTCTGCTTCATAACTCGGAAGCTACTAGCTCTGGAGTTTACGCATTCCTTCCCAGAAGAGCTTTGCCAAATGTGAATACTAACATATATTTCTTTATAGTTAGCGTTTTATATATGAATAGACATATTACTATGGTAAAATTCACTTACCGTAAGTAATATAATTCATATAATTTAGTGTCACCTAACCAGCACGTAGGCAACACATTGACGTACACCCTCCAGTTTAATTTTGATGCAACCAAATCCTTTTGATTGAGCATATATTTCTCTCAGCTTTTAAATGATACTCATTAACAATGAAGGAACTAAATACGTAGGTAATTTTCTCACCGACTTGCACATTCATTGCAAAATTAGGAAATAATTTCATGGTATTTATATACACAAATGACAAATGATTCTACACCTGCTATTATCACTTCCTTTCAGTAGTTGGGACCAACCAATGCCCTTAACCAACTCAATGAACTACTTTCAAGCACTTTTTCAAAACTAATGTTCATAAATCCCGACATTGCTTATGATAACTTTTGTAGTCTATTTTGAATAATTATTGAGACTTACAACCATAGCACATTCTTTGTGTTTTTTTAAGCTCTTGCCCAAACCTTTGAGCCAAACTATCTTGTGTGAAGTTCTTTACTTGGATGAATTGTCGGAACGCCCACCTTGCTTTAAGTCTGATCCCAGGATTAGGAGCCTACTTAACCAAGTAGCGTAAGGGTCAAGCATGTCTACCACTCTCCTGCCTGCCCTGCGTGCTAAGGGGCTAAGATTTTGCTATATTATTGCTTTTGCATATTAAAGTACACAAAATGAAAACTAATTTGAGTAATTAAATCAGTCAAACATTCTTAAAAATGCAAAGGTACTTAATATGTATATTTATACATGAATTCCCACCTTGGTAGACATTACATCTATGTATAGTCTATACTCTCTTATTAGATTGACATATTTTTTAATGCCTAAAATATGTCATAATAAGTAAAATTTTACCATATCTGCACATAAAATTTTATCTTGGTAGGCTATATAATTCATCAAGGAGAGGGATCAAGCCTCAAGAAGTAATAAATGGTGTTATCTATATACAAATATATTATGGGTAAAAAAAAAAAAAAACTAAGTGCTTGAATATTAAGTGATAGTGACAAAATAAGGGCTACAAAAATAATAATAAATATTTTTATCGATCAACCATTATGTAAAACTTTTGTATTATAGTAAATTTGAGAGTTTTAATAAATTACAGCAGCAACAAGAGAGTCATATTTTTTTACTCACTAAGATAAAGTTGTAATATGATTCAAGATTTTTATAAAATGATACTTTTCAATATCTTTTAAATTTTAGATACTCAAGAAGTAATGCCTGCAAGGACTAGAAACTCTTAAAGGAGAAGAAGAAATTAAAAGAATTGATATAATATAAAAAAAAGTGCCAAGTCATTTAAGCTAATATTATTAATTATTAAGAAATAATTATTTTTAAAATATATATCGTTGATGTATCTTTAAATTTAAATTATTAAACAAATTAATGAGTCATCTGATCACACTCAATGGGTTAAATTGAAGTAAGTTCGGTCTTCGTTATTTTAAATCTAAATTTTGTACACCATAACTAACAAATAAGATATCAAAAGATGACGGAATTCACTTCCTGATATATATTTTGATATTTAAGTCAAAAATCTTTCTTCGATGACAAAAAGTTGGAGAATGAGAAAAAAATACGTAGATGCAAGTATAAAGAGATTGAGTATTTACTAGAGGATTAGATTTCGTATGGTACACTCAACAGACAAACAGTTTAAAGAAAGGTATATTCGACGAAAAGTGGCTTAGAGAGAAGCGTACTTGATGGAAAATGGCTTAGAAAAATGTGCACTCAATAAGGGGTGCTTAAAGAGATATGCGCTCAACGGATGAGCGGCTTAAAGAGAGAGGTGCGCTTAATGTAGAGTGGGTTATTAAGAGGCACACTCAACGGAAAGTGGCTTTGAGAGAGATGTCACTCGTCAGAGAGTGACTTTAAGAAAGTAAGTCACAATTTGGTCATTTGATTCTTTGGAGATGGGATCAATTATTCAATTGGAGATTGAATCGTTGAATGCTCCAAATGGATACCAAAAGAATAGTTAAAAAAGGACTGTAAAAAGGATTTGAGTGAGAATCCCCCTTCCTCTAGAGGAAGAGACGCATATATAGAGTGAGGGTGTGGGTTTACAGGCCTTGGGTTCCACGACTTTGTAATTGTGAGTGACTAATATCATATGCTAGTCATCGGTATTCTAAATCGTCAAAATTCTCATGGCGATAGGTTGGTCGTTATCGCCCGTGAATCATGCTTCTGTAATTATGACGAAACAGATTTTTTTTCTCAAAAACTTCCGTCAAGACAGGAACATGATTAACATACTAAATCATAAGGCAAGATTTCTGCAGAAATTTCGACAGAATCTCCTTTGTAATTGAATGAAAACCCAAAAATACAACCTGTAAGATTAACCATCACAAGCACACAACTATCGATTATCCACAATTCTTCCTACAATATGCATACACAGGATCACATGTGCCATTTATGGCATAAATCTATAAAAGCGTTAGCTATACTAATAGTTTAATAACGAGATGCCGTCTAGGACCTGTACAATATATCTAAAAGTTTAGAGCGGAAGCTAAACTATTAACTTGTAGATGCATAGTTTTTCCTTTTTACCATCATATACATCACATGCATTCTATACAAAATCTACATGTCCATGAACTTTTATAAATACAAGATTAGTATACAAAACCACATGATCAGTCAAGTCTTTACGTCAATAGGCTCTCCCAAAATAGATCCAAAATGCTTTAGGTCCTCAAAAGTCTTCAGGAATTTCCTTTGGCCACTCTTTCTAGTCGGGCACTAACTCTACTGTCTCATCTGGAGGGAGAAAAAATAATAAAACAGTGAGTCGTGGCCTAACAAGGTACATGCATATGAGCAGTAAAACAGTGATACAGAACGGTCATGTAATTATGTATAAACAAAACGGTGAAACAGAATCTAATCCAGGAAACAGAGAAAGCATACTTTGACGATATTAAATTTCAAAAAATCAAAAGCAGAATTGTGAAATTCAAACAGAAAATGGTGGTAACATAGTATAACGGTAATAGATCCTGCCAGTATACTCTACTAGTTGAGGGGGCAAATAATCGAGGATAGATTATGTTCACTCTACACAATCCAAGGCCTATGACTGTAACATGTGTATCCTATCTCGAGGGATCTGTACTGTATGCCACCCGATGGTAGGCCTGTAATTGTGATTCCTCCTGACCGTAATGCCCCGACGAAGGACGGACCACAAATAACTCTATGGATAGAGTTATTTTCGATACCACCGAAAAGTTCTAAGGCATGCCGGAGAACCTATCCGGATTGTAGTCAATCCCGTGTCCTAAATAACAGTAACGAGAATAACCTCTTTATTGAAAACCTTCTTTCATAATCATAATTTCACAATTTACTTTCAATTAATTTCAGAACGTATGGTAACGGTCTAAAAACTCCTTCAGTTTTACTTCAACGATGCATGAAATTTTCATCAGTATAAGTTCGTGCAAATTTTTATAAACAAATTATACCGAGAGCTTTATTTCAATGTCAATTAACTTTTATATAACAGGAGTTACGGTTAAAAATCATTAAAACCCCTTCATTTTCGTACCTAGGGATTCGCCAAAATTTTCGAACTCAAATCGATTACTAAATATGTATTTATTCATGAAATTAATACCATAAATTCATACATATATACTAAATCATGCAATTTAACCAAAAATTTCTAAACTTTTCAAGCTAGGGTTTCATACATACTTTTGGAACCAAATGGAACACTATTTATATGCTTGTACATGAAATTTAAGCCAAAACTTACAATAAATATGGGTAAATATAAAATCTAACCGAACAATCGAAGGAAACATACTTCATTTACTTTAAACATGCATCAACATCATTTTAGAATATCTTTATCAACTTTAAAGTAAGAGAAAACGGTAAAAACGAAAAACAACGTCCGAAGTACACTTGCCTTGGCTCGATCTACCGTTATTCTACCGGGTGCGGATTGGAACAAGTGATTTCCGTTTCTCTTCTTCCTCTCCTTCGTGCGTGGTTTGCTCTCTCTCTCTCTCTCCCTTTTCCTTTTTCTCCTTTATTTTATAACAAAAATGAAGTCAGTACGCGAGCAAAAGTCGGGGCCACGCTCGAGCTCGTCTCGAGAGTGTGGCGAGCAGGCTACATTCTACGAGTGTGTGGTCGAGTGTCCAGCGGGCACACGGCGAGCACAAGGCTTTTGCCAGGGGCTCGCTCGAGTACGCATGGTGCGCAGGGCAGCTACTGGATTTTGTGCTACTGCAGCGCCTTGGGCGCACAGCAGGCGCCACTCGGCTGCTTGCTGAACTCGAATATTTTTTCAACTTTTTACTTTCAACCATTATTTTTTACTACATGTTTGGCATCTTAATCATACTCATCATTTTAATTACTTTTAATTTTTATATTTTTCGATTTCAGAGCCTCACAGTAATCATGAGAGACTATGTGGTAGCAATGGTCATTTGGACATATCTGTTAAATTGAAGTTGATTATATTGCATTTGTGGCCATGCCCTATGATTATTCTTAATGGCCTATATATTGTTGGGTTATCTTGGGCTGTACTAGCTTGGACTTATTGCCGCGAACTCAAAGCCTTTGATTTTGTAGAGTTTTGACTAGACTACTACTTCTAGGCCAGATTTTAGATAGAACCATTAGCTGTCAGACCCATCCATCGTATTTATTTTATAATTGAGATGTATATTTTATAATTAATATATATATATATATATTATGGGGTAGGTGAGCAATTAAATCTCACGAACACAGGCGGATATAAATTGTCGTACGTACCCAATTCACTATTTTACCATTACTAAGGCCAAATCGACACGTATTTAATATTAGTACTGTCCCTTCCCGTTTTCATATGGTAGAGTTTTTTTATTATTAAATAATATCCTTTAATTATAATTATGATATATTTTATATTATATGATTATTTATTTATATATATAATACGCAACTTGATAATATAAAATATATAAATAAATAGGTAATATATTATTAGAGTACGTCTAAAAGGTGAATAAAAAAAATATACTCTAAATAACATTCCCCTTTAAAGAAAGCATCATTTACGAGTGACTCACCGACGGTATTATTAATGGCAGGATTGCTTGAGAAGCTACAATAACTGCATGCATTTAGTACGCCGTAACTTCATGCTATTCCTTTTTTCTTTATTATCCGATTTTAGTTATACTCCGGTTTTTATCTGTGTAATTTATATAAATTAAATTTGATTAATTATTTTTCTTATAAATGCTAATGATTTTGATTTTTGAAAATATATTTAAAATCTTTTTTAAGGTTGCCTTTAACCATTGTCTTTGGAATTTTACTGCCGTTAGCATTTATAAAGAGACATGTTGCCAATGATCTAAAATCCATAGAACTAAACACCAAAGGCGAATTAAGCACAAGGATAATTGATAAAATTGCATGATCACAAGCTCGATTGTTTCAGCTATACATGTATTAGAATTTATTTAATGTATAAATTTTACAAATAAAATCATGCATTTGAACTTTAATTTGAATTTGTAAAGTATGAGAAGATAATTTCTACTGTCAAAATAAACTAAAATTAAAATTCCACCCTTACACGAAGGGAACCTGGGGCCTCTATAATGCAAAACGTTGATACCCCTCAAATTTGAATTCAAAAAAGCACTATTTTTTAATAGAGATAAATGGACCTATTTTTTTTACTCTTAATTGTATATTTTTAAATAAAAATTATAATTTTAAAGAAATTAAAAATTATTTAAAATAATTTATTTTAAAATAATTATGTCTTAATTAATTATTTAAAAATAAATAATTAAGATAAAGAAAATGTCCCCTTTATTTTTTAAAGAGATAAAACCTTCCTCAATTCCTCAAACTCTTCCTCAATCATTGAATTTTACAGATCTAGTGGTCAAGATTTAAAATTTTAAAAAAAAAGCTAAATTAATTTTTTAAGTGTTAAAATATTATAATAGAGAAAAAACTTTAAAAAATTTATTATCATGTTTTTATATTTTCTTAGAATCTTAATTTCATCAACCGCACAAATAATCTAATGAATAAAGGAGAGTTAAAGCAGCTCACAGGACCGCCACCGGGAATACTCTTTTGTAAAACAAAGAAAATATTGCCTCTCCATTCTTTCGAAAAGCCAAAGTTCAGAAGAAAAAAAGAAGTGTAAATTTTAATAGTTTTTTAAATTATAGTTTTAACATTTACTCTATGTTTTTTTGAAATTTTTTTCAAAATATTACGATAATTTTATTTTTTGTATTATATTTTTTTATTATATATTATTTTTGTACTTTAATCATCAATTTTTTTAAAAAATATTTTATATTATTTTTTAAAATACATAAAGTAATAGCTGTTAAATCTGTAACGAATGGCTCTTCTAACAATGTGAGAGAGCCAACCTCGTTGTGGATAGATGATGTCTTTTCTTTCTTTCTTTGTTTTCTTCTTTCAGTCACTTTAATACGACTTGTCTGATTTTTCTGACTTTTTTTTTTTTTAATATCTTATTTACCACCAGCTCTGCCAGGTGGGTCCAAATTGGTTGATTATTGCCCAACTCAATATCCCCTTTTTGACATGAAAATAGTGAACTTCACACGATAATAAGAAATTATTTTGAATGTTAAAAAAGTAGTAAAATAAAAAAAAATTGACCAAAAATATAGTTAAGAATGTATTTATAAATTGATCTAATAATTCACAAATTGATAAAATTTCCACCGACATTTTACACAATCCCATGATATCACAGGTCCACCCAACCATCCTAAAGAAATTGTCTCCACTAAAAGTAAAAGCAAAAGCAGTCAAAAAGAGAAAAATTCCACTACGATTAAAACAACAGAGGTAACACCATAAGAGTTCCAAAGTATAATTGGAGTTTGGCCGGTTTTGTATATGAACTATAGAATAAGTTATCAGCTTATATTAATATTTTTTTATTACCCTAATCTATCAGCAACATATTATCACGACACTGATCTATAACAGTATACAGTTGGTGTTTAAAATATTAATCAATGTATTTGATATTTTTTGAATGCCTCAGCATGTAAAGAGAATCATCTCCAATACTAAGAGTACCACTCGATATAAATGGCATTGATATTATGTAGTTTAATACCGATATTTGTTGGTAGTCTGAATTGTTTGATTTGGGTCATATTTGATTTGAATCATTTTATGTTTTAGTTTTAACCATGTTATTTTTGTTAGTATTTGAACTAAATGAAAGAATATATGTATTTTCTATTATTTCTTGAGTTACAGATCTGATATTATTTCTCCTTATTATTTTTGAGGTAAATATATATATATATATATATATATATATATTGTCTTTTCTTTTGTAAATTATCTTAAATTTCATACTTACAATGAATGTATTTTTAGAAAACAAAAATATTTAAAAATTATATACTATTAAATGTAACAAAATTCTTCGCATAAACAAAATTATCCAGTTCAAAACATTAAATTGATTATATGGCAGAATGTCATGGTAATGCTAACACAGTAATTTTAATGATTTATGTCGGCTGGCTCCTTTGAAACCAATAAAGTAGAAAGTAATAGTCAACAGACCAAATTACATATAAAGATATTAGAGGTCATTTTTTAAAAATATATTTTGACTGATTTTATGTTTTAAATTTATTAATTTTATCATAAATTTATACAGAAGTAAATAAATAAAATAATATATAATTTGAACATAGTATAATAGTGTTCAAAATGTATGGCGACACGTTCGCAATTTAAATAATATCACGTCTTCGGGAACAGACGGTGGTTGGCATGTCATCATCTCTGTCTGCTGTATTTGGCACGCATTCAAGGCGCGGAAAGCGGTCCAATAATGTCAGATTACTGTAGAACATAATTTTTCTATATCACCTAATACTTTTTATATAATTTAAATTAGCATAAATTTAGCCTAAAGTATAACTTAATATAAAAAATAATAATAATAATTGAAAACTACGGGTAAAATAAAAAAATATATATATAATCTGAGAAGCTAATTACAAAATATTTCAAAAAAAATTTAACAATTTTTATATATTTATTTTTTTAAAACCATTGATACCTGATAATCTCAATTATCTCTCTTTCATAATCACCGAGCAAAAGAAAATCGTGACTCTCGAGACATCGGAATGATGACAAATCCCAATTCCAGTCGTCGACCGTGGCCCCCGTCGGTTCCTGCTCCCGCTCTTGCCCTCCTGTTTGGCAGGATATTCCAAAGTAGATGCCGGCAATTATTTTTAAAATATATTTTATATTTTAAAGTAAATTTTATATAAATATAAAATTTATATTGTGATGGATCAGCCACATTCCATCATATAAGGCCGTCATCAAGCCTATCATTTGTATCATATATAGAATCAAAACTAACTAGGTGGACATGAAAATATTTCTTTTCTTTTATATATACCATTCATTTTGTACATGATCGCTTAAGACCAAACTTTTTGAGTTGGCCATTACAGTGTGAAGTTCACCTAGCCAGCCAACACTCAAGTCGGTCGACTACAAAAACCTTGACATTACATGAGATGCTACTAGAAATATCGATTTCATTCATCCATAATATAATTACGAAAACATACTAATATCCATAAACTCTTTTACAGCGGAACTTCTTTTACAATTCCTTCTCAAAACATCAAAAGAAATACATCAATTCTTTCACTGATCAGCTCCGGCCAGTTATGCCGTCTAGTTACTTCATATTACTCTACTCAATTTCGTCATCCATAAGCTTCTCATCATCTGAAAAATGGTAAGAGTGAGCTATAAAGCCCAACAAGGTACCCACGTGCAGAAAACATTAACATACATATAATCGGATTAAAGTAGAGGTTCATAACATAAACTTAGCATACGAAAAGTTATCATAACAATTCTTCTTAAGTTCAGAAATCCTTGTTCTTCTTCTTATTATCTTATCTTCAGAAAATTCATAAAAGCCGAACGAAATACTTATCATCTTTAGGGATCGGACGGGAGCGAACAATATCGAGAAAGTGTTGTGTGCTACCCCACAATCTAGAGCCATATCCTCTTATTATACACCCCGAGGCGGGCGGTAATGCCTTTTACTCGGCATACGGGGCCGTAGTCCAAAAGCTTTATGCCACCAGAAATTCCCCCGTGGCCCAGGGGCAGTCCTCGAGTGTCACTCCAATATCCTTCATTCATCTTTAATAGCAAGTTTAATGAAAACTCGGTTCTTTAGTTCATATCTTTTAATGGCCATTCATCATAGTTCAAAGGTCAAAAGTCGTAGAGTTCCACTTGTTGTCCGAATTACATATATTTTTCCTTGTTCTTATAACTTTTGTTCTTAACTTCAAACAATTGAAATCCGTATAGCCTTTCCTTTAATATCTTAAAACCAAAGGTCTTTTGTTAAAATATTAGAGGTCTTACTTATCAAAGCCGGAGGTCTTTTCTCAGAAGCCGGTTTCAAATTATTGATCTTATACGTCGCTTTACAAGCCGGTTTCAAATATATGGGACAAATTCGATTTCAAAACATGCTCTAAGGCCGGTTTCAATTTTCATGGGACAAATTTCGATTTCAAAATACATTCTCGTAAGGCCGGTTTCAATTTTCATAAGACAAATTCTGATTTCAAAATACATGCTCTTAAGGGCGGTTTCAACTTTCATGGCACGAATGCCGAATGACTTTCTTTTAACAAGGCCGGAGGTCTTTTCTCAAAGGTCGGAAGTCTTTTCCTTAAACATGCAATTATCGAAGTTTATTCAGATCGATAAATAACCCTACTTCGTGCATAAAGAAACCAAACATCATGAATAACAGGGCTTCATTTAACATACGGTTAATAAAGATTCTTTCTTAAATCAAACGATCAGAATAAATATCGTACATACCGTAACATAAGTTCTTCGAAAATGAGACATACTTGCATTGAACTTAAAAAATGGGGTGAGTACACTTGCATGAACTTAAAACAGGGTATACTTGCATTAAACATATGATCAACAAAAAGGTGAGTACTCTTGCCTAGAAATGCTCATCAATTTCTTACTCATGTCTGGCATGGAATTCTTCCATTCCTTTCTTTCGTCTCTGACCCCTTACTTTTAAACTCGCTCCCAAATCCTCGCATCTAAATATTTATAGGCGATGGGGTGATCGAGAGAAGGTGGGGTAGGTCACCTACTATAATATTTTATTCATATTGTCTCTTCTCGAGAATTCCAGAGATTTTCAGAGTAGGTGAAAGTAGGTAAGAGTAGTTCACATACTCATTACTGGCCACACCAGCCTTAGCTAAAATCGGTTAATATTTCATTTTGTCCTCTTTCTTCTCCGATTTACTTTTGTAAATGCTTTCTAAAAGCCTTATTATCCATCTATTCTGGTCGTCAGTATTACACTCTGGTCAATATCTCTGAATCCGGTCAATACTTATATTCCTAATCAAATCAGGCCATCATCAATTCCTCCCACCACTACGGCAGGTCATCTTCCTACTCCGGCCTCCTTCCTTCCTTTCCGGTCAACGCCAGTTGACCGGTTAAATTCTTCCTCACATTTTTCGGTCAACAGGCATTGACCAGATTACTCTCTTATTATATTTTTTGGTCAATAATCACACAATTCCGGTCAACTTAACTACCTCGACTTGCCTTCTAGTCTTATAATTGCTCATTCCTTACTTCCGGTCAACTGACATTGACCGGGTAAGTACCCTTCACATTTTTCGGTCAACTGACGTTGACCGGATAAACTTTCTTTTACTCTAACATTATATTAATTTAATAACTGGGACTTTCTATGATTTAAAATCTGGGCCGTTACACGTATTAAAACTCTTAAATTATCTATGAGGATATTTAATGGGTACCGCCAAAATCGAGTAGGTATAAATTCAGTGCACAGAAGGATAAGATGCAAAAATAACGACGGTCTAATAGAAGATGTTTTTGAATCCATAAGCCAAATGGTGTAATAGTTGAACCAAGAGGCGCAACTCGAACTGCTAAGTATTGAATGATCATAATTGAGTACTAAATGGATTATTTTAGGTAACTGTTGCACCAATCCTAACAGCTAAAATCCAAGCGCTCCAGCCAATAAATGAAGGCAGCCGTTACACGAATAAGTCACGCTCCTCACCACTGAAAAGGTTACAAGCCCACGCATTAATTCAAAGGTTCTCTAATTCAACAACACCTCTCAATATAAATACAATATTTTTTCCACAGTGGGACAAACAAAAAGAGGACGAAAAAACTACGCCAAACAACAATTCCAACAAATAGATGCTTCTTTAGCCAAGTGCACAATTTTTAAAGTTAGACACTCTACCAATCGAGTATATTAATTAAAACCACTCCATAAGTTGAGTGTATAAAAAGGAGTATTGTCCTCCAAACAAACACTCTTCCCCATTTACTCACATTCTCATATACACATCATTGTATCTTTCTCAATCAAGTAGAAAGATTTCTAACTTGAATGTTGAATGATAGATTAAAAAGCGAGTCTCGTATTACATCTTATTTGTTTTATTGTGATGCATAGGATTGAATTTTTGAGTTAGAAAAAATCAAACCTGTCTCAAATTCTCGAGACGTATCATTGGTGCTATTTGTGGAAAGAATAACAATCAAGCCAGTGAGAGAGAACATGGTTAACACCAAGACCCAAATAAGCACACCACCCAAATACATCATCTCATCCTATGACAAACGTAAATGTGGTGACGTTGGCAGCCCAATTGGGAACCATATCCAAGGTCCTCCAAACCATTAGCACTAGATTAGAGCGACATCCACTGGGGGCTTTACCCTCCAACTCCTAGATTTCAACATCTAGGAGGAGGAATTGGAGAGAAAAAGCAACCAGCCAAATAGGTGATTCCCAATCTGATGACCTCAAGGCCCGAGAGGCCATGAGTGATATAGCCCAGACTCGACTGGAAGGTTGACTAAATCTTAGAGTAAAAGATGAAAGCTCAGAGTGGTAGAATCCACACTGTTTCCAAGATGCTGATAGGTAATATCCCAAATTTTTGTTTGGATTAATTTAATATTAATTATGATTTTAGATAATTTAGACGTGATAAAAATTAATTAAATATTATAAAATTTAGACGGATATTGGATCAGTCGGGCTGACGTCCAAGGTGTGCTCGTGCTATCATCCAAATATCATTTTAAATTTTAAAATAAAAGAAAATAAAAATATAAAATGTAATAATAATAATAATAATAATATAAAAATAATATATATATATATATATAAAAAAAAAAAAAAAAAAAGAAGAAGATAAGAAGATGGGATCGGGGAGAGAGAGTGGAAGGGGGGTTAGGGTTTTGCAGGCAGAGGAATAAAATGAGTGGGAGAGGAGATCGGCGTGCGGATCGTTGGCAGCGGCCGTTCGTGGCGGCAGTGGAGTAATCAACGGTCACGGTGGTGGTGGCGGCGGTGGCACAGGAGTGAGTTGCGCATGAGAGAGAGGAGCTGCACGAGAGAAGGGGGTGTGGCAAGGAAAGAGAAGGCTCACCGGGAAAGGAAGTGGTGGTAACGGTGGTCGCTGGGAAAGCCAGTGACGGTTGTTAGAGGCAACAGGCAGCGGCAGCAACGCAGGAAGCGTCGAATATTTCTTCAGAGAAAAAGGGTGTCGTTCGAATATTTCGGGATATCATTTCTTCAGATCTGAAAAGTATAAAGTCTAGATAAGTATCTGTAAACCCCATCTTTAATCTGATTTAATATCTAAAATATTTTAGACTCTATTTAAAATATTTACTAACATGCATGCAATTTTATCTACCTGATTTGTTTAATCTTGATATGCATGTATAGTTCATTGGCTAATTTGAATATTTCTGAACTAGGATTTATGATTTTGGAGGGTTTAATATTTTTCTAAAAGTCCAAATAATCTATTGGATACTGTATATTTTCATATCAGTATATTTGTATGAAAATGAGGATGAAACTTTACACGGGCCGTGTAGTCGCATGCACATCTCGGGCTGTGATCACTGTATTTGGATTTGAATTATTGAATTTTCTTACTAGTTTTTGACAAGGAGATATTTATTATTTAAAAACTCTTTCCGCTAATAGGAAAGATTTGGAGTAGTGACCCTTTCCGTTTTAATAATTTGATTTAATCTAAGAATATATTCAGGTGTCCTAATATATCTGACAAGTTTAATGATTATACCCAAAACTGCGGGTGGCAAACAATAGTGAGTGACTTTACTTATGGGTATAGAGTATATGGGTGGCCATATATGTCGGCCTAATTTGTATTTAATTTTGTCTAAAGTTATCAGAATTATGTGTAACATTTTCTCAAGCTAATCTTTTAATAATCGAAATTCAAATTTGTTGTATTATTTGCATCTTTGCATTGATTTGTATTGTATTTTGGTTTGAATTTGGATTTTGGATTTGTATTTGAGATTTGCCAATTTTGTCCTCATTTGGGCCTTGGTATGTCTCGTAAAAATAATTTTGGACTATATATTTCGATCCAAACCTTTGAACTATCTGCTGCGATACTAATTCAATTTTTGCGCATGCTATTGTATTATTCGGCAATCAGATTCTGCCTCAAATCACAAGTTGATTGGGCCTTAGATTTGGACTCGGATTCGAACTTGGACTCGGATTGAACTTTGAAATTGACTAATTGCCTGTTGAAAATTAGTTTGGATCACTTCTATTTTGTTTATATATATTTATATTTATATTCACGTCCTGACGAGGATTGTTTTATGATTTGGATAATTGTTTTGGATTTGAATATTTAATTTGTGTACGAAATTACCATTGGATTTAGAATTCTGAATTTTAGATTTTTATTGGATTTGTTATATCGATGATTTAGATTTATTCTGTCATTTGAATAGATTTTTACCAATTTGACGTTCTCTCTGATTTATTTGACTCCTTTCTTTTAAATATGATACTTGTTGAGTATTAGGCTTGCCTTTCCTATTTTATTCCTTTAGAGTTGAAGATTCAGATGTATTGTAGGAGTATGGTTGTGATCTGTCAGCCATTTATTTGATTTGGTGAGTTTTTATTCTATTATGGTTATATCTCAGGAATAGTTTGGCTATTATATTATATTTGATTATGATTCATTGTTAAATTATTACCTCCTTTATAATGATTGTAGAGCAGATTGTATTTATTTGGTTCGAACCGGTATCCGATGAGGTCTTGTATGAATTTAATTTTATTGAGTTGTGTATTTTGGTTAGTCATACACAGATTTTAGAATTTAATATTATTTGTTTAAAATTATTTGAGATTTTAAATTTTAAAAATTATAATTAATTATTTAAATTAACCTGTTTGGTCCGAGTATATAACAGAAGTGGTATCAAAGAGAAGTCGTAAAGAGAGGTGCTTTGGATCATTTTGGATAAATAATAGACTGAATTTTTGGATGAGATAAGTATTGCCTTTGGTTGATAATAGAAAATTTGAGTTGTAGAGACTTGGGTTTGAATCCCAAGGTTGAATTGTAGAGGTTTTGGGTTTAGATTAAAAAGGTTGATCATCTAATTATGATGAGTTGCGCAAGCGAAATAAAGTATGGTTTGACATAGTAGTTGAATTAAAATTTTGTTTGATTTCTACAAATTTATGGAGATTTTATTAAATTTTACGATTTTGGAAGAAGTAGGGACCTTGAATAGTGCCAGTTCGAAATCTCGCAGAGGAAAAGGAGGTTTTGATCAACGAAGAGGTAGGTGATAAAGTGAGTCAGTCCAAAATCTTGCAGAGTTGAAGGAGGTTTTGGTCGTGTAGATGCAAGCAAGTCGATAGTAGGATTTTTAATGCCTTATCGTGGGCCAGGAGAATAAAGAGATTGATTAGAATGTCTCTTTGAAGACATACTTAGAATGTCTATTCAGAGACATCCGATAAAATTAGAATGATACAAAGAAGATTGGCGTGGTTCTGTACAAGGATGTCATGTATGCAAAGCGAGAAGTGATTGTTGTGTTTAATTGAAGAAATAAAGATTCTTCAAGATTGGAAGTTGCAAATGAATATGAAGAAACTCAAGTCAAGTCAATTCGTTTCTCTTTGTAAGAAAAGTTGTGGAGTCTTGGTGTGTATAGAGATTTGGAGCTATGGCAGAAGTAAGAGGAAGATTCAAGGATTGTTCATTCCTACTCGTCATTGTGATCAGATGGATAATCGTCACCGCAAATCTTTCCTCACTGAATAATTGATGGATGAAGAGTTCGAGATTCGGCCTCTTGAGGCAATACTCGAGAAAATGTTGAAGAATCTGAAAGATTCATTGAAGTAGGATAATAGTTGAGGACTTCAAGATTCAATCTGGAAGTAGTTGGTGTAATTTCGACGCTAGATTTATGGCGAAAAGCTGGATCATGCTTTGTTTATCGAGTAGAGCAGTTTTAAGAGAAGTATTTTAAGAAGAAATTAGAGTACTGTAGTCAGAGCTTGAAGGATGGACTTGCATATCATCTAGATGACAAGCTAAAGGAAAGTCAGATAAAGTAAAGTCTTTTTCTCCAAAGTTTGAGTTTGCAGGGTCAGCCTGTAAGTTTAGTGGGAAGAAGTACGTGAGACGAGTTTTCTTTATAAGAATAGAGTCTAGCTTAATTGCGTCCAGATAGGCCATTTGTCAAGGGATCATTCAAATTTCAGGCGTCCTGATTCGAGGCATCCAGATATGAGTCAAATGGTTCCATTAAAGGATTTTGCATATACAGCTCATGAAGTTAGAGTTGGATTCTTAGTCGTGGAAGACTATTTCGGCAAGTCTATTTCATTCTACATTCAGGATATGAGTCTTCTGAGTTCCAAGGAAGAATCAGTAAAAAGGTTTTAGAGTTCGTCTTGGTGTAGTGAGTCATCTGTTGAGAGATGAGTGCTGAGCCTATTTGGCACATATGGTCATATCTAGGAGCTATTTCGTAACCATTGAAGATATTTTAGTCATCTATGAGTTTGAAGGTGTTTTTCTGAGGATTGGTCTAGATTGTTTGTAGATTGAATCTACTATTGATATTGTGTTTGATTTGACGCATATTTTGAAGGTTCCATATGGGGTAGTCTTGTCTGAGTTAAAGAAATTGTGACAGCAATTACAGAATTTGTTGAGAATGGTTTTGTTCGGCCAAGTGTCTTAGCATGAAGTGCTTCAATATTCTCTGGTGAATAAAGTTGGATCAATAGGTTTATGTTTTAATTATTTGGGAATTGGATATGTATCAACTCTCAAAGATCAAGAATTTATTGAATTCATTTGAAGAA
Organism: Nepenthes gracilis; assembly: GCA_033239525.1. Classification (NCBI taxonomy): domain Eukaryota; kingdom Viridiplantae; phylum Streptophyta; class Magnoliopsida; order Caryophyllales; family Nepenthaceae; genus Nepenthes; species Nepenthes gracilis. The sequence goes on from BSYO01000002.1 coordinate 18,982,538, forward strand.
ATTTGAATTTTCTCTAAAATCAAGTAGTGTTCGAGGTATTCTTAATTGAGGATTTAGTGAGAGGATGTGCATAGGATAGCTTTCAGGTTAATGTGTGGCCATTGTGAAGTTTTGATAGTGCTTTTGGGTTGTCGAATATTTTGGCATCTTTTATGGATATTATCGATTGGAATTTTTTGATCGTGTTTAGGTTAGTTATGACGACCTTATTAATGATGTTCTAATTTAAGTAAAGATTTTGAGAAGTGTAAATTATGATTAGAGAAGGCATTATTTTGGGTCATATGTTTATTAATGTGACATTTGATAATCCGAAAAAGATGAAATCAGTAGCGAATTTGAAAAGACAGGCTAAGGTCGCGAGAGTGTGGAGTTTCTTGGATTTGGTTGGTTATGATGGGAGATTCATTGAATGTTTCTCGAGGATTGCAGTGCTGAAGGCGCCCTTGGAATATAAACTTTGAAGTGATACTTGTGAGAGAAGTTTTTAGTAATTGAAGAATGGATTATCGTTAGCGTCGATTTTGTTGATCCTTGATGGATCAGAAAGGTTGGTGATGTTCAGTGATGCTCTTAAGAAATATTTTGATATGTTTGGATTCTGCATATCAGGTGTCCTATCCAAGGAAAGTTCATGATCAGTTTGAAAGTTTTTGCGTGAATGTGCTGTGACGATGATGCCAATAGAAAGTTTTGGGCCAAAAGGATTTCCCCTATTCGCTATAAGGATTGCATTTCAAACGAAACTCCTATTTGCGGGAGTAGCTTTTATGAAGATTAGAGATGAAATCCATTTTTGTACGAGCCATGAAGTTGGACGCAATCAAGACAGTAACCTCGAGCCTACGAGGTAAAGTATTTTATCCATTGCACGTTCTAGAGGAAGTATGCTATTGAGGATTCTCTCATTAAAGTCTTAGTTAATTGGATGAAAACTTAGAAGCTAACTGAATAGAAGCTCAGGAGTAAATAAGGTCATTTGCAGTTGTGATTGAGTTGAAATTGTCCGAATTTGATAGAAATATCGAAAACTCTCTACCTAGCAGAGTGGAGAGAGAGTTTGGTGGCAATTTGATTGTGAGCCGTGGCATGTTATATCTCATGCCTAAAGGAAGAAGCTAAGAAGAATAAACTTTCAAGATTTTATTTCTAATCTGCCTCAAACAGCAAAGTATTTTGGTGGCCATTTGGACGAGAATGGGCTAACAGATGATGGATGAGTTGATAAGTCGGCTTATTGCTTGCTTATTAGGATATCATTCCCAAGATTGACCGTTGGTATATTTTTGAGATGAGAAGATAGTATGGTATTCATATTTCGAGGCTTTTGATTGTGATTTAAGGCAGAAGATCGATCAGAATAGCGTAGCGGAAGCGTGTGGACTCACAATTATCGATCATAAGATTTGATTAGAGGCTTGAAGTAGGAGATCAGTTTTGCAAATTGATTGAAAACTCGAGAGGAGTAGTCAGATATTTCTGAAAACATCTTGAAGAGAAAAATTTTAAATTTTGAAATCAAAGAGTAGTCTGAAGTGGAGGTTCATTAGGATATTCAAAATCTTCAGCAGATTAGGAAAGTGGCCTTCAAATTGGCCTTACTTCTAAATTTGATGGATGGATATGATATATTTTATATGAATGATTCTTCGAATATGATTGGATTGGAGTCGTTTTGATTGACAAGAAGTATTTTAGGTTAAGGTTGTTGTTTTGATTTTTTTTTTTTTGGGATGGGAATGATCTAGAGTAGAGGAATAAGATATTTCATCAATCATTATACTTTCAAGAAATCTTTCAGTTGAAGAAGTTGTGATGGAACGAACTTTTTTTTTTTCTCAAAAACTTTCATCAAGACAGAAACAAGATTTAGGACCAAAATACAAAGTATAACTTCTGCAGAAATTACGGCAGAGTCTCCTTCGTAATTGGATGAAAATCTAAAAATACAACATGTACAAAATCTGTATAACCAATAAGTATAAGCACACAGCTATCTATTTATACAATAATTTTTTTTCCTACAATACGCGCATACAGGACCACAGATGCCATCCATGGCATTAACCCAACCAACCATCTATTATTATAACAGTTCATGAGTGAGATGACATCTAGGACTCGTATAGGATATGAAGAAGTATAGAGCGGAAGTAGAACTATTAAGCTGCAGAAGCATAATTTTTCCTTTTTCATCACATAGATCACATGTATTTCTATACAAAACCCATATATACATAAATATCCATAGGCATAAAATCCATACACAAAATCACATATCAAGTCACGTCTTTACATCCAACTAATTCTCCAAAATAGCTCCAAAATACTTTAGATCTCCACAGTCTTCAAGTTAGGCTCTAGATCATTCCTTCTCGTTCGGTACTAATTCTACAATCTCATCTAGAGGGGAAGAAAATAGTAAAACAATGAGCCGAGGCCCAGCAAGGTATACACAGATATGCAGTAATTCAATTATGTAGAACAGTTGTGAAATTATGCAGAAATAGAATGGTTATATAGAATAGCATATAGAAAATAGAGAAAGTATAATTTGACGATAATTAAATTCAGAAATCAGAGATCAGTGCAATTTAGAAAGTAGAATCAGGAACTTTTTCATTTATATCAGTACAGAACAATAATCGATACAAAATAGTATCAGAAAAGGGCAGGATCAGTTTAGAAAGTAGAATCAGTAGACATAAAAGGATAGTGAAGAATAGTAACGGACCATGCCAGTGGACCCTACTCGCTGAGGGGGCGAACAATTGAGGATAGATTGTGTTCACTCCACACAATCTAAGGCCAGAAACAGAAAGAGGAGATCCCTTCCCATGGGATCAGTACAGGTGTTCCTCCCGAAGGTTCAGAATCTTTCCTCTTGATCGTAACGCCCCGAGGAAAGGGCGGACAAGCATAACTCTATGGATAGAGTTATCTTCGATTACCACTGTAACATTCTAAGGTATGTCAGAGAACCTAACCTGACTATAATCAGTCCTGGGTCCTAAATAACAATATTAGAAATAACTTCTTAACTGAAAACCCTCTTTCATTTTAGAGTTTCACAATTACCCTTTAGTTAACTTCAGAATGTTCAGAATATATAGTAATGATCTAAAAACCCTTTAGTTTTACTTCAGAAGTACACAGTAATTTATCGGTATAAGTCCATGTAAAATTTTTAAAAATAAATTACACCAGGAGCTTCATTTCGGTACCAATTAACTTCTATATAACAGAAGCTACGGTTAAAAATCATTAAAACCCCTTCATTTTCATACGTAGGGCTTCGCCAAAACTTTCGGACTCAAATCGAACACCAAACATGTGTCTATTTATGAAATCAATGCCATAAATCCAAATACATATACTAAATCATGCAATTTAACCAGAAATCCTTAATATTTTTGAGTTAGGGTTTTACCACATGCTTCCGGAACCAAATCGAACACTAATTACAAGCTTGTTCATGAAATCGAAGCCAGATCTTGTAACACATATGAGTAAACACGGAATCTAACCAAACAATCGAGGAAATCATGCTTCGTTTGCTTTGAACATGCAATAATATAATTTTAGACATTTTCATCAATTTTGAAATAAGAGAAACCGGTAAAAGTAAAAAATAACGTCCGAAATACACTTGCCTGAGCCCGATCAACCGTTATTTTTACTGGAGAGGATTGGAATGAGTGATTTTTCCTTTTTCCTCTTCTCTTCTCCCTCCTTTTCCTTCTTGCTATTGTTGCTCTCCCTTCTTTCTTTTCCCCCTTCCCTATATAACGAAAACGAAATCAAAACGCGGGGCAAAAGTCACAACCGCGCTCAAGCGCGCGGCGAGCGCATTACATTTCTACCAAAGGTTCGCTCGAGCATGCTGGGCGCACGCCAGGCAAAGCCAGGTTATGCTGGCGCCCGCCTCGAGCGCACTTGGGCGGATGACGCGCGGGCTAGGTTTGGGATTTTATGCTGTTGCCATGCCTCGGGTGCGCTACGAGGCAGACACGTTGCCCTACTGAACTCGAATATTTTCTAACTTTTTACTTTCAACCCTTATTTTTCAATGCATGTTTGGCCTCTTATAGATTATCATCATTTTAATTACTCCCAAATTATCATGTTTTTGGGTTCAGGACCTCACAGAAGTATTAAGAGATCTTGAGGATAAGTCTAAGAGAATATCACTATTTGTTGAGGATCGGATTTGGATAAATATTTGATCAATTTAGTGTATTGAGAAGTGTGAAGATGAAATTTGGAAGAATATCCTCATTATTGAATAGTTGAGGTAAAGATCGAGAGGCGTAAATTTTGATATCGAAATTTTATAAGGATGGGAGAATGTAATATCCCGAATTTTTATTCAGATTAATTTAATATTAATTATGATTTTAGATAACTTGAGTGTGGCAAAAATTAATTAATTACTATAAAATTTGGACGGATATTGGATCAGTCAGGCTAGCGTCCTAGGTGTGCTCGTGTTATCGCTCGAATATCGATTTAAATTTTGAAATAAAAAAAATAAAAATATAAAATATAAAAAAATATATAATAAAAAAATAAAAAAAAGAAAAAAAAGAAGAAGATAAGAAGATGAAATTGGGGAGAGAAAGTGGAAAGGGGGTTAGGGTTTCGCAGGCAGAGGAAGAAAAGGAGAGGGAGAGGAGATCAGCGTGCAGGTCATCGGCAGCGGCCGTTTATGGCGGCAGTGGCGTAATCAACAGTCACGGTAGTGGCGGCGGCAGTGGCGCAGGAGAGAGCTGCTCATGAGAGAGAAGAGTTGCACGACAGAAGGGGGCACGACGAGGAGAGAGGAGGCTCACCAGGGAAGGAAGTGGCGGCGACGGTGGTCGCGGGGAAAGCCGGCAATGGTCGTTAGAGGCGGCAGACAGTGGCAGCAATGCGAGAGGCACCGCGCGCAAAGAAGAGAGAAAGTGTGTCTTCAGGTGCTTCGAGATATCTTTTTTTCAGATTTGCAAAGTATGAAATCCAGACAAGTATCTATAAACTCCCTCTTTGGTTTGATTTAATATTTGAAATATTTTAGACACTCTTTGAAATTTTTATTAATATTCATGTAATTTTATCTACCCGATCTGTTTAATCTGGATATACATATATAGTTCATTGTCTAATTTGGATGTTTCTAGATTGGGTTTTATGATTTTAGAGGTTTAATATTTTTTTGAAAGTCTGAATAATTTATTAGACATTATAGATTTTATATCAGTATATTTGTATGAAAATGAGTATAAAACATTGCATGAGCCGTGCAGTCACATGCACGTGTTAGGCTGTGGTCACTACATTTAGATTTGGATTATTAAATTTTCTGGCCGGGCTCCCAACGGGAGATATTTGTTATTTGAAAATCTCTTTCTATCGGTAGAAAATGTTTGGAGTAGCGACCCTTCTCATTTAGATAATTTGACATGACCTTAAAATATATTTGGATGTCCTAATATATTCGACAAATTTGAGAATTACACCCAAAATCGTAGGTGGCAAATAATAGTAAGCAGCTTTACCCATAGGTATAGAGTACATGGGTGGCCATATATGCTCAATTTTAATTTATATTTGATTTTGCCTAAGGTTATCAGGATTATGTGTAACCATTTCTCAAGCTAGTCTTTAAATAATTGGAACTCAAACTTGATACATGATTTATATCTTTGTTTCGATTTGTATTGGATTTTGGTTTGTATTTGGATTTCGGACTAGGATTTGAGATTTGTCAATTTTGCCCTCATTTGGGCATTGGTATGTCTTATAGAAATGATTTTGGACTATATATTTTGATTCCGACCTTTGAACTATCTGTTAGATACTACTTCGGCTTCTGTGCACGTTACTGGATCATCTGACTATTGGATTCTGCCTCAAATCACAAAATAATTGGGCCTTAGATTTGGATTCAGACTAAAACTTAGAATCGGATTGGACTTTAGAATTGGCTAATTGCCTGTTAGAAATTGGTCCGGATCACTTCTATTTTTTTTATATATATATATTCACATCTCGATGAGGACTGCTTTATAATTTGGATAATTTTTTTGGATTTGGATATTTGATTTGTGTACGAGACTACTATTGGATTTCGAATTCTGGATTTTGGATTTTAATTGGATTTGTTATATTGGCGATTTGGATTTATCCTGTCATTCGAACAGATTTTTATCCATTTGATGTTCTATCTGATTTATTAGACTCATTGTTTTTAAATATGATACTTGTTGAGCATTATACTTACCTTTCCTGTTTTATTCTTTTAGAGTTGAAGATTCGGATGCATTGTAGGAATTTGATCATGATTTGTCAGCCATTCATTTGATTTGGTGAGTTTTGGTTCTATTATGTTATATTTCGAAAATGGTTCGAATATTATGTCATATTTGATTATAATTTTTAGTAAATCGTTACCTCCCTTACGATAATTTTCGAGTAGGTTGTATTTATTTGGTTTGAATGATTGTCCGTTGAGGTCCAATGTGGATTTTATTTTATTGAGTTGTATATTTTGGTTTGTCACATCCGAATTTTAGGATTTAGTATTATTTATTTAAAAATATTTAAAATTTTAAATTTTAAACATTATAATTAATTATTTAAATTGACATGTTTCGTCCGGGTTTGTAACATGAGAGGCTTTCGGCTCGAGAAAAAGCCTCATGCAGTGCCCTACCAAGAATAGCCCATAGCCAATAAGTCCAGCACGTCTTCCCAAACTACTTAGAGTTAGGGACTTTCTTTAATACTAAGAGGATTGTGTCCACCTCTCAGGTAGAAGAGAGAATCAAAAAGATTGAGTAGCGGCTGTTTTGAGGAAGTATGGACAGACGCTCGGCCAACATAGGTGGGTTACCGTTCATGACAGAGATTAGAATTCGATAACTCTTTTGCAAATTCAAAATGCCAACCCTAGAGCCCTAAGACGGAAAGTTTGATTCTGTGGATAATTTTCGTGCATTGTTGGGATTCCAGGGCCTAGATGACTCGATCTTGTATCTCTGCTTACCATTGATGCTAAAGGAAGATGCAAGAATTTAGTTTTATGGGTTGCAACCAAATTTGATCCAAATATTCTAAGAGTTGGCTGATAATTTTTTATCATAGTTTACATCTAGCCGAAATGAGGAAAAGTAGCATTGGCACTTTATACACATCTGACAAGGGCCCAACGAGAGTCTGAAGTGCTTCTTGGCCCGGTTCAATGCAGAGTCCCAAAGGATATCGAGACTAATTGATGAGATAAAGCTGAATTTCTTCATGGCAACCGTGCAGTTAGGTGACTTTTTTAAGTACTTTGTCTAGAAAGAGCCCAAGACCTTTTTTAAGGTAGAGACAATCACCTACGCGTATATCGCCGTTGAAATGGCCAATGAAACAAAGAGGCCAAAGCACCAGACCACTAACTTGGATGGATGAGCGAGAAGAAGAGGAACAGAGACAACTCCACCTCCCGAGATCCTAGGATGCAACCAAGGATAGAACCGAGCGTCTAAAGGAAGAATAGGCCCTTGAACCTAACACCCTTAAACAACACTCGGACGAACGTTTTAATACAGATATAGAATGAGAAGTTCCTTAAGTGGCCCAAATTGTTCAAGAATCTAGAAGGAAGGGATCGGTCTGAGTACTATTTCTATCATCGATCTCGGGATTACAACTTTGTGGATTGCCAAATTTTGTGAAAAGAAATTGAGACCCTCATCTAAAAAGGATATCTCAATGAGTTCTTGAGAGACTTGGGGCAAGCCTCTGAGAGTGCAAACAATGACAAGCTGGCGCAATAAAAGCAGCCACACAATCGGATAGCAGCCGGAGTGGTAAAAATGATATCAATGAGACTAAATAGAAATAAAGTCCTGAACTACCAAGAGAGATTTCCAACAACAAAAAGCAGTAAATAATAATATCATTAGTTTTAGTAAAGAAGATATAACTCATGTAATAACTCACAATTTCAACCATCTTATTATATTCATGCTTGTTTTAGACCCTACTCTTGATTACCAACTGAAATAAGTCTTCGTTGATAATAAAAGTTTAAAAATTTTACGGCATTTTGATACCTAATTTATACTTCGATTGAGAAAAGATCAGATCAGACTGGCCAAGGTGTGACGGAATGGAATTTTTTTTTGTTTGATTCCGTCATTCATAACACAATTGAAAATCCAAACTAAACCAAATAGGTGCAACACAGGATCACAGATGCCATCTAGAACCCATATACTTTTAACCATAATAAGTATAGCGGAAGTTACTTTAACACTTGCGGAAGCATTCATATTCATTCCAAAATATTCATTTCCGAGTACATAGCCAAAATATTTAACCATAGAAGTCCATCAAGTCATTACAATAATATTTCTCCAAAATAAGCTTCCGAGGTCTTTAATAATCCTTCAGACAGGCTCTAATCACTCCAACTCGTCAGGCATAAGCTCTAAAGCTTCATCTGTAGGGGAAAAAATATAAAATAGTGAGTCGAGGCCCGGCAAGATACATGCACATGAGTAGTAAAACGATGATGCATAATGGCCGTATAACTTTGCATAAGCAGTAATGGTTAATCCGAATCTACTCAAGAAATAAAGAAAACATACATTGATGCGCATTACTATACTAGTAAACGGTGAACCAAAAGAACATAACAAATCCGTAATCGGTACGATAAACGAAGAACGTTACATATCACATCAGAAGCGGCAGATTTCATATTGAGCACCGGTACTTCATATTCGGTAATCGGACAGAACATAACATATCGTAAAAACAAGAAACGGACTTTATATCATATCGGGCAGACCGCCAAGATGCCTACTAGTTGAGGGGGCGAACATCGATGATAGATTGTGTTCACTCACACAATCTAAGGCCGATTCTTGTCATATGGGTATCCCATCTCACCGGATCCAGACGGTATGCCACCCGAAGGTTGGTTTCAGAATTGTCATATGGGTATCCCATCCAAGGGATTTTCACGATATGCCACTCAAGGTGGCGTAACGGTAGTTCCTCTGTCCATAACGCCCGAGGGCGGCGGACTCACAAATAACTCCATGGACAAGTTATCCTCGATTACCACCGAAAAGTCCTAAGGCATGCCGGAGAACCTAACCTGATTGCATATCAGTTTGGGTCCAAAATAACAGAAACAAACATAGACTTAGAGCCGATTTCAAAATACGCATGAGGCCAGTTTTGGCATACAATATACTTGGGGCCGATTTAAATTTTTATCAAGGAAGGGCAGAGCTCTTTTCTTGTTAAGGGTGTCGGTTTCATTTTCAGTTCAAAAAGTCGAAGTTCTTTTTTTTTTCTTCAAAATGCCGAACTTCAGAAAGCTTGGACGGAGTACTTTTTAAAAAGGACGGAGCTCTTTTTCGACGGAGTGCCTTTTCTTTAAAATCGGGGTGTAAATTCCTTCTTAAAAACCGAAGTGACATTCCTTTAAAACCAAAGTTCGTTTTCTTCTTAAGGCAGGAGTTCTTTCTTTCATAAGGGCCGGAGTTTATTTTAAAGCCAGAGTTCATTTCTCTTAAAGGACGGAATTCATTAAAAGCCGGAGCTCATTAAATCCGGAGTTCATTTCTCTTAAAGGACGAAATTCATTAAAAGTCGGAGCTCATTAAATCCGGAGTTCATTTCTCTTAAAGGACGGAATTCATTTAAAAGACGGGGTTCATTAAAGTCAGAGTTCATTTTTTTCTTAAAGGGGCGGGTTCATTTAAAAGAGAGTTCATTTGGGTTTTGAGTTCATTTAAAAGACGGAGTTCATTAAAGTTTGAGTTCATTTCTCTTAAAGGACGAGTTCATTAAAGTGGAGTTTTTTTCCAACAAAAGGACGGAGTTCTTTTCTCGCAGGACGGAGCTTATTTTCTCAAAGGCCGGTGTTCATTTTCTCAAAAGCCGGAGTTCATTTCATATTAAGGCCAAGTTCATTTTCCACAAAGCCGGAGTTCATAGGATGATTCTTTTTAACAAAGCCGAGTTCATTTTCAATACAAAGCCGGAGCTCATTTTCATATTAAGGCCGGAATTCATTTTCCACACAAACTCAGAGTTCATTTTCAACACAAAGCCGGAGCTCATTTTCATATTAAGGCCGGAGTTCATTTTCCACACAAAGTCGGAGTTCATAGACTGGATTCTTTTAACAAAAGCCGGAGTTCATTTTCGATACAAAGCCGGAGCTCATTTTCATATTAAGGCCGGAGTTCATTTTCCACACAAAGTCGGAGTTCATTTTCAACACAAAGCCGGAGCTCATTTTAATATTAAGGCCGGAGTTCATTTTCCACACAAACCCAGAGTTCATTTTCAACACAAAGCCGGAGCTCATTTTCATATTAAGGCCGGAGTTCATTTTCCACACAAAGCCGGAGTTCATAGGACGGATTCTTTCTAACAAAAGCCGGAGTTCATTTTCAATACAAAGCCAGAGCTCATTTTCATATTAAGGCCGGAGTTCATTTTCAACACAAAGCCGGAGCTCATTTTCATATTAAGGCCGGAGTTCATTTTTCACACAAACTCGGAGTTCATTTTCAACACAAAGTCGGAGCTCATTTTCATATTAAGGCCGGAGTTCATTTTCCACACAAACCCGGAGTTCATAGGACGGATTCTTTTAAACAAAAGTCGGAGTTCATTTTCGATACAAAGCCGGAGCTCATTTTCATATTAAGGCCGGAGTTCATTTTCAACACAAAGCCGGAGCTCATTTTAATATTAAGGCCGGAGTTCATTTTCCACACAAACCTAGAGTTCATTTTCAACACAAAGCCGGAGCTCATTTTCATATTAAGGCCGGAGTTCATTTTCCACACAAAGCCGGAGTTCATAGGACGGATTCTTTTTAACAAAAGCCGGAGTTCATTTTCAATACAAAGCCAGAGCTCATTTTCATATTAAGGCTGGAGTTCATTTTCAACACAAAGCCGAGCTCATTTTCATATTAAGGCCGTGAGTTCATTTTTCACAAACCGGAGTTCATTTTCAACACAAAGCGGAGCTCATTTTCATATTAAGGCCGGAGTTCATTTTCCACACAAAGCCGGAGTTCATAGGACGGATCTTTTAACAAAAGCCGGAGTTCATTTTCACACAAAGCCGGAGCTCATTTTCATATTAAGGCCAGTTCAGTTCATTTTCAACACAAAGCCGGAGCTCATTTTCATATTAAGGCCGAGTTCATTTTCCACACAAACCCGAGTTCATTTTCAACACAAAGCCGGAGCTCATTTTCATATTAAGGCCGAGTTCATTTTCCACACAAAGCCGGAGTTCATAGGACGGATTCTTTTTAACAAAGCCGGAGTTCATTTTCAATACACTCATTTTCAATTAGGGCTGAGCTCATTTTCATATTAGGGCCGGAGTTCATTTTACATGCCAAGTGCCGATTTCATTTTACATGCCAAATGCCAGTTTCATATTACATGCCAAATGTCGGTTTCGTTTCATATGTCAAATGTCGGTTTCATATTACATGCCAAATGCCGATTTCGTTTTACATGTCAAATGCCGGTTGTAACCTTTGGTCCAGATTTCTTGTAAGTTCAGAAGGTAGGAAAACAGGCGCCATGAACTTCAGGACAGATTCAAACGAAAACTAAAAACGTGTTAACGTCCGAATACTTGCAGCAAAACAGAGTGTAGTATATTTGCAAATGAACTAAAAACTGAACTTAACAACAGCGTCCGAAGTAACTTGCCTGAGAGTTGATCGCCTAAATTTTACCGTCTTGAAGCTTCTCCTCTTTACTCCGTTCCTTTCGCTTGCTTGTGCATCAACCAGCGCCCGGTTTATATAGAGGAGGGATTTGGTGGAGTAAGTGGGGTAAGTTACTTACCCTCGTACTTCATTTCAGAGGGTAGGTGGAGTAACTAGTTGGTTTACTTCATTAGGTCGCCGTCTAGTTGGATTCTAACTCGACAATAAGGTGTACTTTTTTTTGTTACCATTAATTTAATTCAAGCCAACTGCTCAGCTTTCATGCTCGTGACCCACTCTTTGCCGGTCAACCTTTGGGCGGATTGTGTATTTCACTAAAACGGGCTGATTTTGGAGAAGGCCGGGTCCATTTTTCATCAGGAAGGGCCAAATTTTGAATCACAGTCGGCCTTGATTATAGGGCCGGAGTGCTTAAGGCCGGACTGAATTTTCGTGGGAGGAGGCCCTATTAATTTTTTTGTATCTCACAATTCTCCCCTACTTAATGAAATTTTGTCCTCGAAATTGAGTAAAGTACATACCTCAAGGGAACAAGTGAGGATATTTGTCTCGGATCTCCTGTTCGCGCTCCCAAGTGGCCTCCTCCGGTGAATGATTCCTCCAAAGCACTTTCACCAAGGGGATGGATTTTGTTCGCAACCTTTGATCCTTTCGGTCTAGGATTTGCAGTGGCTCTTCAATGTAGGACAAGTCCTTGTCGATGGACATAGTCCCATAGTCAATCACATGCGCTGGATCGTGGATGTACTTTCGAAGCATCGAGACATGAAATACATCGTGTACGCCTGTAAGAGTCGGTGGTAACGCCAACCTGTAGGCTATCTCCCCGACTCGTTCCAGAATCTCAAAAGGGCCAATGAACCGGGGTTTCAACTTTCCCTTTACTTCAAAAGGTGCCCTTTGACGGCGAGACCTTTAGAAACACAAGATCTCCTATCTCAAAACCCAGCTCTTTCCTCCGCTTGTCCGCATAACTCTTCTGTCGGCTCTGAGCAACCATCAAATTATCATGAATCACCTTAATCTTCTCCGCTGTTTCTTTCACAATCTCAGGGCCCAAAATTCTTTTGTCTCCAGTTTTCTCCCAATGAATAGGTGACCCACACTTTCTCCCATACAATGCCTCAAACGGTGCCATGCCGATACTAGCTTGATAACAGTTATTATAAGCAAATTCAACTAGTGCTAGATGAGTATCCCAAGTTCCTCCCATCTCCAAAACAGAAGCCCTCAACATGTCCTCGAGAATCTGAATGGTACGTTCAGATTGGCCATCGGTCTGGGGGTGATACGCGGTACTGAACTTCAATTTTGTCCCCAACTCCTTATGCAAGCTCTCCCGAACCTCGAGACAAAGCGTGGATCTCTATTAGACACAATGGAGGCAGGAACTCCATGAAGCCTCACGATCTCATTTACGTACAACTGAGCCAATCTATCACGCGAATAGGTCGTCCTGATCGCCAAAAGGTGGGATGATTTCTTCAGCCGATCAACTATAACCCACACTGTGTCATGATTCCTAGGAGTCCTCGGCAAACCCGATACAAAATCCATAGCAATGTCCTCCCATTTTCAGCTTGGAATGGGCATTGGCTGTAACAGTCCAGAAGGCTTCTTCCTCTCGGCCTTCAATTGCTGACACACTAGGCATTTCTCCACATGGGCCATAATATCCCTCTTCATGTTTCTCCACCAAAAGGTCTTTCTTAGATCCTGATACATTTTATTTGTCCCGGGGTGAATTGTATACCGAGACCAGTGTGCCTCCTTCAAAATTTTCTCCTTCAACCCTTTATCATCCTGTACACACAATCGATCTCTAAATCTCAACACACCATCGGCCCGGATGTTAAAATCAGCTCGAGACTCTTTACTCAAATCATTAACAATATCCATGAGGAACAAATCATTCACCTGTTTTTCCTTGACTTCACCAACTACCTTTGGTTGAATTCAAAAATACGACATGAGCATCCTATCACCTTTGGCATAGCGCTGGATGTCGCACTGCTTCAAATAATCCAAATCTCCATCTGTTTGACCTGTAGGTGTGCTATATAGCCCGATCGGCGACTCAAGGCATCTGCTACCACGGTGGCCTTTCCTGGCTTGTACTGTATTTCACAATCATAATCATTCAGGAAATCGAGCCATCTCCTTTGCCTCATGTTGAGTTATTTTTGTGAGAATAAGTACTTCAAACTCTTATGATCGGAATACACAAGGAACTTCTCACCATATAGATATTGTCTCCAAATTTTCAACGCAAACACCACAGCAGCAAGTTCAAGATCATGGGTAGGATAGTTTTTCTCGTGCACTTTCAATTGTCTAGATCCATATGCCACGGCTTTGCCGTGCTGTATTAACACACATCCTAGACCCGCTTTAGAAGCGTCGTAGTACACTTCAAAGCCCCAAGAACCCTCTGGAATAATCAGCACCGGAGCGTTGGTCAGATGATCCTTTAGCTTCTGGAAGCTTAGATCACACTCTTCTGTCCACACAAACTTAGCCTCTTTCTTCAGCAACCGAGTCAGAGGCGTAACAATCTGAGAGAAATTCTCTACAAAGCGCCTGTAATATCCCGCCATACCCAGAAATCTCCTAACCTCAGTCATAGAAGGTGGGCTCCAACTTGTAACAACCTCTATTTTCTTGGGATCTACAGAAATGCCACCGTTAGAAATTACATGCCCCAAGAACATTACCTTCTCAAGCCAGAACTCACACTTACTCAGCTTGGCATACAGTCCCTCATCGCGGAGCACCTGAAGTACCTTCCTCAAATGAATTTCGTGCTCCTCATGATCCTTTGAGTAAATCAAGATGTTATTAATGAATACCACCACAAATTTATCCAAGTATGGCTTGAAAATCCTATTCATTAAATCCATAAAAACAGCTGGAGCGTTTGTAAGACCAAAAGGCATAACGAGAAACTCATAATGGCCATAACGTGTTGAAAAAGCTGTTTTAGTCACATCCTCTGGCTTGATCCTTAGTTGGTAATAACCGGACCTCAAATCAATCTTGGAAAACACTTGAGATCCCTGCAACTGATCCAATAAGTCATCGATGCGCAGTAGAGGGTATTTATTTTTAATCGTGATCTTATTTAACTCACGATAGTCAACACACAACCGCAAGGACCCGTCTTTCTTCTTTACAAACAACACCGTTGCACCCCAAGGAGATACACTCGGTCTGATAAAACTCATGTCTAACAGCTCCTGTAGTTGCAACTTCAACTGCTTCAGTTCAGTCGGAGCCATACGATAAGGGGATTTAGAAATTGGACTAGCACCAGGAACAACAACAATCTCAAACTCAACTTTCCGGTGTGGGGGCAATCCAGGTAACTTCTCTGAAAATACATCCTCAAAGTCACAAACAATCGTGATGTCCTTAGCCGACACACTATGACTTCCAGTAGTGCTGGCATATGCTAAATAAGCTCTACATCCACTACTCATCAAATGCTTAGCATGTAGAGTAGAGATCAACATAGGCATCCCCTTTTTCTTAATGCCCTGAAAGAAAAAGGGCTCCATTCCAGGGATGTTAAAATAAACCTACTTCAGGAAACAGTCGATACTAGCATGGTATTTAGCCAGCCAGTCCATGCCTAGGATCACATCAAAATCAACCATATCTAACAATACTAAATCCACAACTAAATGGTTCCCAACTGTCTTAACTTTCTCTACCTATTCTTATAGGAATTCTATTTAGAGATTCAAACTTATGCTTCCGCTTTTCGACCGGTCAATTTCTAAGGCATCTCAACTCTCTGATACCAATTGTGACGAAACGAATTTTTTTTGTTTGATTCCGTCATTCATAACACGATTGAAAACCCAAACTAAACCAAATAGGTGCAACACAGGATCACAGATGCCATCTAGAACCCATATACTTTTAACCACAATAAGTATAGCGGAAGTTACTTTAACACTTGCGGAAGCATTCATATTCATTCCAAAATATTCATTTCTGAGTACATAGCGAAAACATTTAACCATAGAAGTCCATCAAATCATTACAATAATATTTCTCCAAAATAAACTTCCGAGGTCTTTAATAATCCTTCAGACAGGCTCTAATCACTCCAACTCGTCAGGTACAAGCTCTAAAGCTTCATCTGTAGGGGGAAAATATAAAACAGTGAGTCGAGGCCCAGCAAGATACATGCACATGAGTAGTAAAACGATGATGCAGAACGGTCGTATAACTTTGCATAAACAAAATGGTTAATCCGAATGCAGTCCAAGAAATAAAAAAACATACCTTGACAATACTATACTAGTAAATGATAAACAGTACCATAACAAATCGGTAATCGGTACGATAAACGAAGAACAGTATATATCACATCGGTAAGCAGCATTTCATATTCGATAATCGGTACTTCATATTCGGTAATCGGTACGGTAACATAACATATCAGTAAAACAGTAAACAATACTTCATATCATATTGGTACAGACCCTGCCAGTATACCCTACTAGGTGAGGGGGCGAATAATCGAGGATAGATTGTGTTCACTCCACACAATCTACGGCCGGTAACTGTCATATGGGTATCCCATCTCACGGGCTCGGTACGGTATGCCACCCGAAGGTAGGCCGGTAACTGTCATATGGGTATCCCATCTGGTGGGATCGGTACGGTATGCCACCCAAAGGTAGGCCGGTAATGGTAGTTCCCTCTGTCCATAACGCCTCGAGGTCAGGGTGGACCATAAATAACTCCATGGACAAGTTATCCTCGATTACCACTGAAAAGTCCTAAGGCATGCCGGAGAACCTAACCTGACTGTATATCAGTCTGGGTCCAAAATAACAGAAACAAACATAGACTTAGAGCCGATTTCAAAATACGAATGAGGCCAGTTTTGGCATACAATATACTTGGGGCCGGTTTAAATTTTTAGCAAGGAAGGGCGGAGCTCTTTTCTTGTTAAGGGCGGAGCTCTTTTCTTGTTAAGGGCGTCGGTTTTATTTTCAGTGTAAAAAGTCGAAGTTCTTTTTTCTTCTTCAAAATGTAAAAAGTCAAAGTTCTTTTTCTTTTTAAAAAGGACGGAGCTCTTTTTCGACGGAGTACTTTTGCAAAAGGACGGAGCTCTTTTTGGACGGAGTAATTGAAAAAAGGACGGAGCTCTTTTTGGACGGAGTGCCTTTTCTTTAAAATCGGGGTGTAAATTCCTTCTTAAAATCGGAGTGACATTCCTTTAAAACCGAGTTCGTTTTCTTCTTAAGGCCGGAGTTCTTTCTTTCATAAGGGTCGGAGTTCATTTTAAAGCCAGAGTTCATTTCTCTTAAAGGACGGAATTCATTAAAAGCCGGAGCTCATTAAAGCCGGAGTTCATTTTCTCTAAAGGACGGAATTCATTAAAAGTCGGAGCTCATTAAATCCAGAGTTTATTTCTCTTAAAGGACGAAATTCATTTAAAAGACGGGGTTCATTAAAGTCGGAGTTCATTTCTCTTAAAGGGCGGGGTTCATTTAAAAGACGGAGTTCATTTAAGTCGGAGTTCATTTCTCTTAAAGGACGGAGTTCATTTAAAAGACGGAGTTCATTAAAGTCGGAGTTCATTTCTCTTAAAAGACAGAGTTCATTAAAGCCGGAGTTCTTTTTCCAACAAAAGGACAGAGTTCTTTTTCTCAGAGGATGGAGCTTATTTTCTCAAAGGCCGGTGTTCATTTTCTCAAAAGCCGGAGTTCATTTCATATTAAGGCCGAAGTTCATTTTCCACACAAAGCCGGAATTCATAGGACGGATTCTTTTTAACAAAAGCCGGAGTTCATTTTCAATACAAAGCCGGAGCTCTTTTTCATATTAAGGCCGGAGTTCATTTTCCACACAAACCTGGAGTTCATTTTCAACACAAAGCCGGAGCTCATTTTCATATTAAGGCCGGAGTTCATTTTCCACACAAACCCGGAGTTCATAGGACGGATTCTTTTTAACAAAAGTCGGAGTTCATTTTCGATACAAAGCCGAAGCTCATTTTCATATTAAGGCCGGAGTTCATTTTCCACACAAAGTCGGAGTTAATTTTCAACACAAAGCCGGAGCTCATTTTAATATTAAGGCCGGAGTTCATTTTCCACACAAACCCGGAGTTCATTTTCAACACAAAGCCGGAGCTCATTTTCATATTAAGGCCGGAGTTCATTTTCCACACAAAGCCGGAGTTCATAGGACGGATTCTTTTTAACAAAAGCCGGAGTTCATTTTCAATACAAAGCCGAGCTCATTTTCATATTAAGGCCGGAGTTCATTTTCATCACAAAGCCGGAGCTCATTTTCATATTAAGGCCGGAGTTCATTTTCCACACAAACCGGGAGTTCATTTTCAACACAAAGCCGGAGCTCATTTTCATATTAAGGCCGGAGTTCATTTTCCACACAAAGTCGGAGTTCATAGGACGGATTCTTTTTAACAAAACTGGAGTTCATTTTCAATACAAAGCCGGAGCTCATTTTTAAATTAAGGCCGGAGTTCATTTTACCTGCCAAGTGCCGATTTCATTTTACATGCTAAATGCCGGTTTCATATTACATGCCAAATGCCGGTTTCGTTTCATATGTCAAATGCCGGTTTCATATTACATGCCAAATGCCGATTTCGTTTTACATGTCAAATGTCGGTTGTAACCTTTGGTCCAGATTTCTTGTAAGTTCAGAATGTAGGAAAACAGGCGTCATGAATTTCAGGATAGATTCAAACGAAAACTAAAAATGTGTTAACGTCCGAATACTTGCAGCAAAATAGAGTACAGTATATTTGCAAATGAACTAAAAACTGAACTTAACAACAGCGTCAGAAGTAACTTGCCTGAGAGTTGATCGCCTAAATTTTACCGTCTTGAAGCTTCTCCTCTTTACTCTGTTCCTTTCGCTTGCTTGTGCATCAACCAGCGCCCGGTTTATATAGAGGAGGGATTTGGTGGAGTAAGTGGGGTAAGTTACTTACCCTCGTACTTCATTTCAGAGGGTAGGTGGAGTAACTAGTTGGTTTACTTCATTAGGTCGCCGTCTAGTTGGATTCTAACTCGACAATAAGGTGTCCTTTTTTTTTGTTACCATTAATTTAATTCAAGCCAACTGTTCCAGTTTCATGCCTGCGGCCCACTCTTTGCCGGTCAACCTTTTTGGGCGGATTGTGTATTTCACTAAAACGGGCCGATTTTGGAGAAGGCCGGTCCATTTTTCATCAGGAAGGGCCAAATTTTGAATCACAGCCGGTCTTGATTACAGGGCCGGAGTGACCAAGGCCGGAGTGCTTAAGGCCGGACTGGATTTTTGTGGGAGGAGGCCCTATTAATTTTTTTGGATCTCACACAAGGGGCCCTTACATGAGCCGAAGAATGAACCCATGCCGATCCAGAAAACTATTCAATTGGAAGTCACACTAGAAACGTATCTAAAGATAGCATCTCGCATGCTCACGTTCCTGGTAGTCGACCTGCTTTTGATCTACAACGACATATTGGAATGACCCTACTTAATTACATTCACAGTAGTGCCATCGATCCAACATTTAAAGATAACATTTATGACAATATGTACCATTGGAGAGGTCCTACGTAATCAAGTCACCGGTCAAACATGTTACCTATCTCAAGTTAATCAGGTGGTTTCAAATCAGTCAATTGAGGAGTTCAACCTTTGAGACAAAGTGATCCTATGTAATGTCCCGATTTTCAAACATCATAATGAAGGTCATATGATTAAGATTGAGCTTCATTCATGTGAAAAATATTAAGTTATAAAGAAGTTATTATAATGGCTAAGAAGTTAATATCTTCTAGGGACAAGAAAGTTCACCGGTGGATTTCATAGTTGACCGAATCATTGACCGGATGATATGAAGAAGAATCCGGTCAATATACGTTGACCGGCTGTTACGCATCAAAATGTCGGCTGCTCAAACAACCAGTTGTACAAATGATCGGTATGAGTCTTTGAGCCAAATGCCTAGTTGCCAAAATATCCAGTCAACGCGTTGACTAGATAAGATGGCAAAAAGGCCGGTTTGCACTAATGGCCGGAATGGATGAATTCTATCGGTATGCGCAAATTACCAGTATGGCAATTTGCTTGGTATGCTTGTGAGGAAAATAGCCCGGTATACATCTGATGAAAATTACCAGTATTGATTGGAATGAAAGAAATGACTGGTTTGCATGGATTATGCCGATATGACAAAATTGCCAATTTGTATAAATTTTATTGATATGAACAATTTACCCGGTATGGCAAATGGCCGGTATGAACAATTTTCTTGGCATGGCAAGTGACCGGTATACATGTAAGGAGAGTTGACCGAAATAAGAAAATGTTGATTGGCTCGAATGACAAGACTTTTGGAGAAGATATTCGGAGACAATTTTCCAAGATAGCTATCCGGGGGCTGTTTTTCGGAAATGGATATTTGGACATGATTTTTTTGAAGACAGTCTCCGGAGACGATTTTTGGATGCCATTTTCAGGAGAGGAATTCCGTAGAGGAACTTAGAGAGGATTTTCGGTAAGAAATTCAAAGAGGATTTTCGAAAAAGAAGCTAGAATTAACATTGTCTGGAATAAAAGAATTTACCGAATCAAGATAGTTGACTGGATGGACTTTTTGGCCGGTTTTGATTAGAGTCTGATAGGCCAAATTAGAATAGCTGATCTGCTCTCATCTATTTCGTTGACCTTCTAGAAAGAAAGATGAAGTAAGAAAAGAAGTACAAAGTAGTTAACTTTCCCCCACCTACTACCACTAACCCTAAACATCTATAAATACTGAACTTGAGAATTAGGATAGAAGTTGGGTAATTTGTGACTAAAGTACGAAGAAAAGAAGAATTTCATGCTAGATTCAAGTAAGGGAGTTCATAGATCAGATTCTAGGCAAGTGTATTTAACGTTTTTATTTTAAATTCACATTTTGAATCTAATAAGCATTATTTTTTTGATGCCCTTCTTCAAGCATGTCATAATGGTTGATTTATTATGCTCAGTATATGTGGTGTCTTTATATGAGATTTAGTTTCACAATTCATGCTTGAACAATGTCAGAATCTCCTCTGCTTGTTATAACCGGTTTGAAATAGAATTATGTGTGATGATGTTGTTTATGAACGTAAACATGTTTCCTTAAAGAACTCTAGGTATTTGCATGTATTGAGAAATCCGGTTATTTGTTTAATTGCATGAAGTCCGGTTAATGGCTATATTGCATGAACTCCGGTTATTTGTTTATTTTAAAGAATTTCAGTCTTTCGCATGTTTAAGAAGTTCGGATCTATGCATGGTGAACTTTGGACGATGCTCTTTAAGACTTTGGGTTTTCAGAAGATCATGATTTACGAAAATGGGTTTGGACGGCTGAGAGCTATAGAGTGGTTTTGTTGATCAAGAGCTAAGGACGTTAAATGTAGCGGTTTTAGATGGCCAAGAGTTGTAGGCCTTAAATATAGTAGTTTTGGACGGCCGAGAGTTATAGGTCTTAAATGTAATGGTTTTGGATGGCCGAGAGTTATAAACCTTAAATGCAGCAGTTTCGTTGGTTAAGAGTTACGGACCTTAAATATAATGGGTTTTTAGCATCTGGGTTGGATCGGTTTTGACGGAAACTGGTTTTTGGAAGTGAAACACACTTTGGTAACTATTTCTCATGCAAATGATTTCGGCTCATGTATTATGTTTTCAAGAAAAAGACTTTGGCCCATGATCATATTCTGCATGCATAAGGATATTATTCTGTTTATTTTTGAGTTCGATGAATATACATACATACATACATACATACATACATACATACATACATACATACATACATACATACATACATACATACATACATACATACATACATACATACATACATACATACATACATACATACATACATACATACATACATACATACATATGTTTTCATCTAGGGGTACCTTGTTGGGCTTCTACTCACTCCTCTTCTATTTTTTAACTTTTAGACGATGATGAATTTATGCCGGATAAGAAAGAATAGGATTGGACAGACTAGTTAGGAAGGAAAGGTGGATCGGGACCCTGTAGCAGTTAAAGATCAACCTTGATGTATTTTGGGACAATCTGAAATCTTTTATAAAATGATTCTGTTATGAAAATATAAAGGATGTTTAGATGCTTCCACTAACGTTTTATGATTTGAGAAATTTTGGTTTCTAATGGCATCTCAACTCGTTTGTTTTCTTTGGTTTCATGCGACTGACCTAAAATCTTCGGATGGTCAAGATGTTGACCGACCTACTTAATCAAGCCGACTCAGGAGTTCCGGCCTTATGCGATCCTATGTACGCGATGTAAAATAAAAGAAAAATTTAAATCCACCCATATAAGTATATATATATACATATATACATTTTATTCAGAGTATATTAATACGGTATAAGTACGTAAATTTTGACAGAGGTCATATATGGTGGAATATGACTTGGCCTGTCACACCCTATAGTAAGGTTAGCCTGGCAAATCAACTGACCATATACCACTAGATTAGATGAGCCCAAAAAATGTGTACAAATCAGAAGCTCTCTAATGGGTCACCTGCGTGAACAACTAATGATTTTTTTTTTAGAAAAACTTAGATGTGTTTACGTGAACATTGGATGACATGCCAGGTATTTTGACCGAGGTAGTAGTCCACAGGTTAGGCCTTGATCCTGGGTATAAGCCAGCCAAGCAAAAGTAGAGGAACCATTCCAGTGAGAAACTGATTGCCATGAGAGATGAAGTCAAAATGTTTCTTGACGTAAGTTTCATAATGGAAGTCCAATACCTGGATTTCTTATCAGATGTAGTACTCATTAAGAAAAATAATAAAAAATGGAAGATGTGTATTGACTTTACTGACATAAATAAAGTATGTCCAAAAGACAATTTTTTATTACTAAGAATCGATCTGTTAGTGGACACGATATCTGGGCATAAACTGTTAAATTTTATGGATGCCTACTTAGGTTATAACTAGATCCAGATAAGTCCTGATGATGAAGAACTCACCTTCTTCGTGACTAACTAGGGAACATACTATTATAAAGTTATACCCTTCGATTTAGAGAATGCAGGATCTACATACCAAAGGCTAATAAATAAAATATTTGAGGCACAAATTAGGATAAATATGGAGGTATATGTGGATAATATGCTCGTCAAAAGTATATTAGCTAATGACCATATTTATATCCTAGGTGAGGCTTTGAGATGCTCCGAGTATACCAGATGAAGTTGAATCAAACAAAGTGCATGTTTGGAACAATTTTTGAAAAATTCCTTGGATTTATCATATCTTACTAAGGGATCAAAGTAAACCTCGAGAAGATAAAAGCTATCATGGATATGAATTAGCTTCAAACCATAAAAGAAGTCTAAAAACTAATTGGGAGACTCACAACACTCTCCAAATTCTTGGCAAAATTCACAAAGAAATACCTTCCATTTTTCAAGGTATTGAAAGGAACTAAGGTAAATGGCTTTCAGTGGACAAAAGACTGCCAGACAATCTTTAAGAAAGTAAAGGAATACCTTGCCAATCCTCCTCTTTTGACTTCTCTGAAACAAGGCAAAGAATTATACTTCTATTTGGCGATATCCGACATGGCACTAAGCTCAGTCCTAGTGAGGTAAGAGTACAAGGTACATCGACTGGTCTACAATATCAGTAAAATTCTGACAAGCACCAAAACTCATTACACACATGCTAAAAGGATATCTCTAGCACTTGTTCACTTCGCCAAAAAGCTGCGGCCGTACTTTTAAGCCCATAAGATCATCATCCTAACTAAGCAACCACTAAAGGGGGTCCTATAGAAACCCAAAGTATTCGAATGATTGATCAAATGGACCATCGAATTGAGCAAATTTGACATAGAATTCCAATCGCGGCCAATCATTAAAGGTCAAACCCTTATGGGTTTCATTTTCAAAATAATGACCCCCCCCCCCCCAATTCTAGATGTCATTGAGAAGTATGAAGACACCCATTACCAAGAAGAGACTCCAACCAAGATCTTGTATGTGGACGGGTCATCATTCCAATTAGGGAATGGAGTAGGTATGGTTTTGAGAACTCTGGATACATCAGATATGAAATACTCAATGATACTCAGATTTTTGGCCACCAACATTGTCGTTAAGTAGAAAGCCTTGTTGGCCGAACTTAGAATAGCAAAAAAATGCTCAGCTAGAAGCTTCATTGTCCACAATAACTTAGAATTGATCATTAACCAAGTCACCAAAAATTTAGAAGCGTCCATCCCATTACTCACAAGATATCTTGTTAGAATGAAGGGCATAATCGAGTCATTCAATATAGTGAAAATTATTCACATCCTAAAAGAAGACAACTGGAAGGCGGATCAATTGGTAAAAGTAGTAGTGACTAGGAATCTTGAGTAATATGCGAGAGAGATGTGGGAAATCCTCACGACCCTAAATATAGAAGTCCCAAAAGAAGAGGTGCTTTAGATCTCAAATGGTGATACCTAGATGACTTCATATAGAAGGTACCTAGAAGAAAGCATTCTATTTAAAAACCTGAAAGACCCCAAACGTATAAAAAGGATAGTAGGTTGATACACCTTCATGGATGGTAAACTATACCAAAGAAGGTACTTCATCCCTTACATGAGGTGTTTAATGCTAGAAGAAGCTGACTACACACTGAGTGAAGTGCATCTCAGAATTTATAGATCACATGTAGGAAGCAAGAACCTAGTATTTAATGTCATGTGATAAAACTAGTTCTGGCCTACGATGAAGTGAGACACCATGGACTTCATAAAAGAATATAAAAATTGTCAGATCCACGAGTTCCTCATCGGCCTCACACAGAGCTCCAAACCCTATAGCCACCCTAGTCGTTCGTTCATGGGGGCTAGACATATTAGGCTCATTGCCCATAACATCGTGATAAAAAACGTTTGTCATAATCTGTAAGGATTAAAACTTCATGAATATATTTATTTCGACAATTATGCTATAAGTTTGAAAATTTGAGATTTAACCTAGGATGCCGCAATGTTATAAAATTTAATCAATGGACCCCATTTTGCAACCGATTTAATTTTGATTGGTAAAATTAGTAGTACAACTAGCACGAGAGCAGTCCAATAGCTGCCATATCATCCAAACAACAACATAACCAAATTTTCAGCTGAATTATAGTAGTAAATGAGACTCGGTAGCAGAAACAAGGTTTTACTACACTTAGACAAATTCACTTTACTTAGAAAAGTTAAAGTTGGGAAGAAGGGGCACGGCCAACTCTAAATTAAATTCGGCAAACACTAACACCCACTAACCCCACTAACATTAAACTAATGGAAAATTTACAAGGACACACGACATTAGGATACAATACAAATACTTAGCCAAATTCAGAAAATAGGAAATTAGAGAGGGGGAACACGGCTTAAACCCACTAACATACAAATACAATAAACTAATGGAAATTAGAGTAACACATGGCATATTAAAGGAGAAAGACGCATGGCATATTAGAAGCCTAAACAAGTTGTAATTTCAGCTGGATTAAGGACCAATCACACACCAACACAATGTTGAATTATGATGCAATAAATCAGCCAAATTTGAGCTGATTCAGCAAGGAGGAGAAACTGAATTTGGACAGCTCAAACCGGTAGATGGCAGCTCCAAATTTAATTAAGAATGACTCAACCAATTTAGTAACTAAATAACTGAAGTAAACATAAAAGAAAGAGGAAAAAAATTGGAGAGAAAGTAGAAGAAAAAAAAGTAAACGTAACATAGGAAGAAAACAGAACCAGAAGAGGGTGAACCGGCTGTGTGCTTAACAAATTCAGATTAAGTTTCAAGTTAATTTAGGCAAGACACTACTATCTCCTTCGATTGTTGATGAATTCTTACTATTATCTTTAAGTATTGTCGTTCTAATACTTTAAATTCTTACTACCATCATGTTAGAATAGACAAAAATCAGATTCATGTTTCATGAAAGTCGGCTTCTGCACTATGTTGATGTTTTGATTTTTTCATGTTATAATTGATCGATTCATTCCATGAAATTTTTAATGTAGAAACTTTATAAAGTTGTCCAAATCACCATATTTTTGTATTAAAATTATTCATCATAAAATTGGCCGATTCAACAAAAATAAAATTGTTAGCTTCCTGAACCGATTCAAAATAATCAACTACTGATGCTGATGTTTTCTCTAGGATTTTTGATTTGTGCAAACCCTATAAAAATTAAATTTGAAACTTTAATGAACCGGCTAATATGTCATAAAGTTGGTGCTGAAATCCCTTTTAAAAAACTGACTGGTTTAGCCTAAGGAAAATTATATGTTGCTGAACCGATTAGACGCAGATTTTGGCATAAAAAAATCAGTATATAATGTAAAATCGGGCAAGTATAAAATTTGGAATTTTACATGAACATGTCCAAAATTATGTACTGATTTTGAAAATATAGTAAAAATAATCTTATATGATGAACCGACCACTGGATCGATGCTAAAATCGGATGATATACATGAACCGATAGCTACACTAGTTTGGCAATTCTGTTAAATATGTGTAAACTGGTTGGACATATGTTGATGAATTGGTCATATATGATATGTTAAGACAGTAAACCGTTTAAATATCATGTGAATTGGTTGACCATTATGAGAACTGGCTGCTGAAAGTGGTAGTAAAACAATTTTCAGTAAATCAGCTAAGAATTCAATATATGATTTAAAGAAATGACCGGGTTTATAAATACTCTATAAAATGATGAACCGGCCATTTAATTCTAAAACAGGTAAAATTTTATGTACAATCAAACCGGTTGATGAACCGGTCAATGACTAAATCGGATTGGTGAACCAATTAAGTAATATATTGATGAACCAGTTAATCATTAAATTAATGAACCGAAAACCAAGTAATATATTGCTTAAAAATTATTCCAGTACATGTAAAAATTTAAATGACTTTACTTTTACGCTATGCATTATTGTGGTTTTAATATGTATATTATATATCGAATTTAAGTATGACTGGAATCTTATATAATACCATAAAAATAATTATTTTCTCTCAGAGATGAGAAAATTAAGAAGAAGAATTAAGGATATGTATAAAAACTTCCACTAAGAATTTTAAGAATTAAGAAAATCGAACCAACGATTTATTTTAGAGGGTAGTATTCCCTCGCGTGCCTTAGAATATTAAGGTAGAAATTGAGAAATTACTCCTAGCTCCACGAGGGAATAATGGCGGATTTTAGCCTCATCTACCAGGATATAATAGGTATGTAACACCCACCTCGGGGTATAATGAGGAGGTTATGGCCTTAAATTGTATGGAATGAATATAATCCTTTTCTTGATTGATCGCTCAATCAGTTGGTATGTAATGACCCAAAAATTTGAGTAAGGAAATTTTAATCATCTGGTCCGGTCAACGTCCGTTGACCGGAAATCCAGAGGTAAGACGTCCGGAATTTTGGTAAAAGGAAATTTGAATCATTTAGTCGGTCAAGCCCCGTTGACCGGAAATCCATAGGCAAAGAAGTCCGGATATGCCATCGAGGAAATTGCTGTGATTTCCTTAATGAAGTCCGGAACAATAAAAAGGACTATTTCATTGGGTAAATGAAAACCGGATTTTCTTTGGAAATTGAACTCCGATTTCCGGAGTAAAAATAATTTTCGTTTAGAGGAAGGCGTAAATTGACCGGATTTGAAATTTAAAGTAAACGCATAATCGACGAGGAGATTTAAGAGAATTAAATGGGAGATATGTAATCGACGAGGAACGATTAATGGGGCTAGATTCTCGACAACGGCAACTCAAATTTATAAATAGGGGTGGAAGAATAGGATGGAGTACGCCACAGAAGTTGGAAGGAGAGAAAGAGGGAGAGGTCGAGGTCCCAGGACATAGAAAAAGGGAGATTTGCAAGTTACTCACCTCTTTTTGATAAAGTTCATGTTTATGTATATTGCTATGAAGTATATAGTGTGTTATGAAGTATGCCTCTTTTATTTATGACTCATCGTCTTTATGCATGATATTAGAAATTACTCTGTTTACGATTTTTCGGCAAGTATTATGAATTTTGATATTTCATGTACAATCAAAAGAACTCCGGTCCATGGTGAAAGTGAACTCGGTAGCTAATGAATTTTGTACTGGTCCTCTAAGAAAATAACAATGGCCTTACGTTCAAAGTCGCTCCGTCCACTTTGTGAATATACACTCCGCCCTTTAAGGAATTAAGCAAAATCCACTATGCACTCCGGCCGTTTATGAATAAAATGCTCCAGTCTCATTTTGAAAAGGTCACTCCGGCTTTCTCGATTAAATAAGTTAATACAAAATGAACCCCGGCCTTAGTCTTTAAAAGTAGTCCGTCCATCTGTTTTGAAATAAACGCTAGCTCATGAATTATTTAATGAACTTTGGATTTCATGCACCGTTCATTTTAGTAGAGCACCGCCCTTAAAGCACTCGAATAAGGAAGAGAAGTGTACTCCGTCAATGAGGCACCGTCCCTTAAAGTAGTACTCGGAATAAGGAAGAGAAGTGTACTCCGTCAATGAGGCACTTCGCCCCTTAAAGCACTCCATTCATGAAAGAAAAGTGTCAGTTGAGCACTCGGATTTATGAAAATCCACTCCGTCCATTTGAGTCCGGATTTCAAAGAAAATCCTCCGTCCTATGAGCTCCGGATTTTCAAAGAAAATCCACTCCATCCATTTGAGTCCGGTTTCAAAGAAAATCCACTCCGTCCTATGGCCCGGATTTTCAAAGAAAATCCACTCGTCCATTTGAGTCCGGATTTCAAAGAAAATCCACTCCGTCCAATTGAGTCCGGATTTCAAAGGAAATCCACCGTCCTATGGCTCGGATTTTCAAAGAAAATCCCTCCGTCCATTTGAGTCCGGATTTCAAAGAAAATCCACTCCGTCCTATGGCTCCGGATTTTCCAAAAAGACCCACTCCGTCGACTGATGAGTTTCAAAGAAAATCCACTCCGTCCTATGAGACCCGGATTTTCAAAGAAAATCCACTCCGTCCATTTGAGCTCCGATTTTAAAGAAAATCCACTCCGTCCTATGAGCCCGGATTTTCAAGAAAATCCCTCCGTCCATTTGAGTCCGATTTCAAAGAAAATCCGATCCGCCCTTTGAACTCCGGAATTTAAAAGAAAAGCCACTCCTGCCTTGAACTCCGAATTATTTAAGACAAGTCACTAGGAATTTCAGAACACAAAAGCACTCCGTCCGTTTAGAGCTCGCCCAAGTCCTCCGTCTTTTAAAAAGAAAACGGCACTCCGTCCTCGATTCATGAGTTTCCGACTTTGGAGCATAATGTAATTGTACTCCGTCCTTCATAATTAATGAACTCGGTTTGATTTAAGAAACGAACTCCGGCTTTTGCAAGAAACGAACTCCGGCTTCTTATTCATAAAATGAGCTCCGGTTTTCGCATGGAATAAATTTCTCTTTCTGCATGCAATGAACTCCGGCCCTCTTCATGAAACGAATCTCGCCTATGAAGAAACATGAAAAATGATATACGGACAGCAAGTGGAATTCATGACTTTTGAACTTTGATTATTGGCCAATAATGAATACGAACCAAGAACCGTTTTCCATTAAACTTCATTAAAGATGGATGAAGGATATTGGAGTGACACTCGAGGATGCCTCTGGCCACGGGAGGGGACCTTTTTGGTGGCACAAGGACTCATGGACTATGGCCTCGTATGTCGGGTTAAAGGCATTACCTCCCTTGGGAGGGGAGCATAATGAGGGGATACGGCTTTAGGTTGTGGGGTTGCACACAACCCGTCCTCGATGTTGTCCGCTCCCGTCCGGTCCCTAAAGATGATATGAGTTCGAATGATTTTGATAGAGATAAGATGAAAGAACATGAACTAAAGAAGAAATGATATGATGATTACTATACTATATTATGATCTATATTCCGATTATATGCTTGTGTTTTTCGCATGTGAGTATCTGTTTGGGCTTTGTAAGCTCACTCTTGCAATTTTTCGGATGACAAGCTTATGGAGGACGAAGTCGAGTAGAGTCCTATAATTTTTTGGCTAGAGCAGATTTTGGAGTTATGTGTATTTAGTTTGAGGAAACTTGTAATTTTATTTCGCTGCTTATGAATGTAGATTGTTTTAGTGACATTTTGGGATTTATGAAATTACTAATCTTTAGAATGCATCCAAGGTTTGATGAAAAGAAAAGAAAAAAATTTTATGCTTATCTATTTATCTTATATGACGCTTTTTAGTGATAATAAAAGTCGGGTCGTCACATGGTAAGGCCATTAGCATTGATTCCTCAAGTTATACAAATTGAAATGTGTTGGCAAATAAAAAAAATATGCGAAAAAAAGTTAAATGTATCATAAAAATATTTCTGAATATATATATGTATTTTTACATGCATCATGACTCCCATTCCTCTCTATGATACATTTTTAGTAAATTATACATATTCTTGAATATATTGTATTTTACTGAACACTTAACTCACTCTCTTGTTATTTTTCTTACCCTCCAGATGCTACATAGGAATTTATGCCTGATGAACAAGAGAAGAGATTTAGATATTTGTTATACTGTACTTAGTGATGATGTAATTAATTTAGTTTAATGATAATATATAAACATGTAATTTTATAAGCATCTCAAGAATGTAATATATTATGGATGTTAGAGCTTCCACAAAATTTATATGGTTATCTTGTATGCTTTCGTAAATTTTTATGAGATGAGTTTTGAATTTTAGCAGATATCCTTCCTGATCAAGACCCGACAGCATACTCGACAGTACTATATTTGCACCACCGATATTGTGGTAATATTAAGGATCCTGTGTATATTAATAGAATTTATTATATATTAACATGATAATAATTATTTAAGAAAATAAGAACGTGTGATGTGACATAATCAACATTGACTATTTCATAAAATAGGTGGAAGCCTCCCCACTAGTAAGAATAACTCAGCAAAACGTGACCAAATTCGTCTATCAGAGTATTATATGCAGGTTTGAGATTCTTGAGGTTATAGTGATCGACAATGAAATCCAATTCACTAACAAGCAATTCTCCAAGTATTGTACAAGTTTGGGAATTGGTTAGTTTATACTTTTGTTGCCTATTCACAAGCGAACGGGTAAGTGAAAGTAACAAACAGAAGCTTACTACATTGGTTAAAAACAAAGCTGGAAGACACCAATGCTTTTAGGCGAACGAGCTATCCTCCATGCTGTGGTCCTATCGGATGACCCTCAGGGACCCAACATGAGAAAGATCATTTAGTTTGTGTTATAGGATTGAGGTGATCATTTTGGTAGATATCAAGTTGTCCAACCTTCGAGTCAAAATTTTTAACCTACAAAGCAACTCTTAGCTACTTAGAGAGCATCTCAACCTACTTGAAGAAGCCCATGACATGGCAAGGCTATGGACGGTGACTTATCAATAGTGAATCGTTCAATACTATAATGGAAAGGTGAAGGCCTGTTAATTCGAGGTGGGGGACCTTATTTTGCTGAGTATAGAGACAACAGGCAAAATCGTTAATAGAAATAAGTTGTCCCATAACTAGGAGAGACCATTCCTAGTTTCAACAATTCTTTAAAATAGTGTGTAT
The DNA here is from genome assembly GCA_033239525.1 of Nepenthes gracilis. Classification (NCBI taxonomy): domain Eukaryota; kingdom Viridiplantae; phylum Streptophyta; class Magnoliopsida; order Caryophyllales; family Nepenthaceae; genus Nepenthes; species Nepenthes gracilis. The sequence continues at coordinate 19,013,995 of BSYO01000002.1, forward strand.
AAGCTATGCACCTACAATGAAAAGCTGGTCTCAAGGACATGGAACGTTGTCCAGTTTAAAAATACTACCAACAAGCCTCCATCGAGAAAAGGTAAGTTTTGTACATGTCATATATACTGTGTTTGATGTACTCATATTGACATTAATAATACTGCAATACATTTGTTATCTTGATTACTCATTTTTATGCTTGTGTGTCTTTTCATAAATACCAACAACCCAAATTGGCCATAAATCGGGTGAAACTTTTACCTGTGAATCAACATGCTAAAAGTATAGTTAAAATCTCGGTTAAGACAATTGAGCAGCCCAAATGAGGTGAAACAAAAATTACCATATAAAGGCCCAAGGGGCTTGTCGACCAAAGTCTAACCCCCTCTGAAGAGGTCAAAACAAAATAAAACTTGGGAGGCTTTTTCTTCATGCATGCTATGGCATAGTTTTACGGGAAAGAGTAGCATCAATCAAAGACAGTTGACGAACTAGGGCCCGATCCATGGGTGCAATGATGTCCTCTCAAAAGAATGAAGAACACTAGTTAAAAACGAATGATAGATTAGGTTTTGACAAAGCCTGGTGACTATGGCAACCATTCCTAGTCAGTTAAAAAAAGACTTTCCTAGGAGAGTGTTACAGAGTCCTCTCATGAGAAAGAGCATCATCCAACAAAAAGAGTGTTATGAACTCTTACAGGATAGTGCACTATCCATCAAACAAAAGGAGTGTTGCGACATCCTCTCAAAGGAAAGAGCACCATAAAAAAGTGGAACAGTGTTTTCTCACAAGATTGAGTACTAAAAACAAATACGGTTGGCCAATTAGAGTCAAGTTAAATCTGGCCATAATAGGAACCATGTTTATTCGGCAAATAAAGAATATGTTGAACAAAAGATTCAACATATGCAAAGAAGCATCAATGACAATGATAGAAGAAATCTAGTTGATTTATTAATGGCTAAATATTTACAACATCGAGACCCCAAACTCCCAAGAAAAAGATCACAATGATACTATCTATTACCTACACTTGAACAAAGAGACTATCCTAAGGCCAGGATCCCTCGGAGACCATGGCAATGGATCCCCACTTGCCTCTAAGAAATCCTTTAAGTCAGAATGGCAAAGAGCAATGGAATTTTTCAGATCAAGGTAGCCAAGAGGAAAGACAGGACACAACCAAGGACATGATCCACCTACAGCAATGGAATCTATCTTGAAATTTATCATTCAGAGTAGGTCCAACCTCTTCCAGAGAGATACGTATCCTCAGCTCCCGTTTGAGTTGAGCACACTTGATTTGAAGATTAGCAAATGGCTGCTCAACCTCTTAGAGTTTATCCTTGAGTGACGTGATTTAATTCAGGGTCAAATATCTTTCATTTGAGAGCTATTGGGGTCTTGCCAGTCACTCAAACAACTCATTGTCAAGGAAAGTGGTCTAATGTTGACTCTATTGGGTTCGGTAATGGCAGTATCAACTTGAATCTCTATCTCTTTGAGAATAGCAGGTTAGTGTACATTTGAGATAGATGGAAAGCATCGCATTGGTATAGTCCATCTGCAATGAAATGGACCAACTCCCACAACTGACAAGCAAAATAAAACGGTTGGTCAGAAATGATAACAACAAAAAGGGTAATCAGAAAGTGATGGACAAACAAGTGATATCTGAACGAGAAATGGTCTCTCCTAAAAAGATGGACTGCGGGGAAGCTTCGAGCCCAAAAATGGATGGAGACCTCCAGCATAGAAAAGGCAATGCTCGACAATAGAGAGGGACCTAAAACACAGGAGGAGGAGAAAAAAAGCTTGAATCCTTTGGGTGCTCAGATGCCAAAGCGTTAGTGCAAGGAACCTCTTTCACATCCGTAGCCTCTAGATTATTTTCAGTGAACTCTTTTGTTACACCGGTCATTGTCAACGAGTTCTCAACAAAGATAACAACAGGCATAAAGATAGGCTCATTGGGTGACAAGTAAACCGAAATCGGGACTTCGTACTCAACCACAAATGGAGCATCAATTGACTCATTCGATTAGCTGGTAATGGGGTCATTTATTTTCAAAGTGGTGGGCAAAGAAGCTTCACTGCCCTCTACAAATCCGGTCGCCTCTTCAAAAACTGGGCAAATTGAAGAAGAATAAGAAGAGTTTGCCTCCGAGATTGTGACGGATAAGATAAACAAAATACCACCTAAATATTATGCCCATCAATAACTAAATACAAATCACAATAAAACACCACACACACTCACACGCGCACGCACACACACACACACACACACACACACACACACACACACACACACATATCAAACATTGCACAGGATTCAAAATCATACCACAATATCGGTGGCTCCAATATCGACCCAAAAATACGACGTCGAACCTTTAGTAAGTAAAGATGCTTTCAAAAATATCAATCCAACATGTACATACATATCCAACAATATCATAGAAGCAAAAATATATCCCTAACAAACTTTCTTGAATCTGCACAATGTAAAATATCCTGTTTCACTTTTACAAAATAATTCAATATAAAATAATAATCATGTCTATGATCAAACACAATATCGACAGTTTCAAACATCACAAAATATCACACAGACTAATAATATCGTCCCAAAAGCATAATACATAAAAAGCCATGTCCGAAAACTAAACTAACTAATTTGCAATAAGAAAAACGACCTAAATTTATCCAAAATACAATAATATCTAAATATCAGAACCAATAAGTCTAAACTCTTCCGAATCTTCGATATAACTCGTCGGGTAAGAAGTCCTGCATCCCCTATTCATTTGAAGGTTAGTAAAAATAGTAAGTAAGTGAGCTAAATATTTCATAAGATAAAAATATAAACAAAGAACAAATGCAATATACTTTAAAATAAATCAAAAGAATGGAATAGGATCATAATACATATATAACATAAAACATTATCAAATAGTACTTTTGGAACACTTTAATTTGTCTTATTTTATTTCTAATTCCTTTAGCTTTCAAACATACTAGAGTATAGTGATACTTATTCAGAAAATGATCTGTATTATAATATTTTAAGACATATCAGGGAATACTATCATCTAAAATAAAAATTCTTGATCCAATTTCTTGATTTCTTTTCATATTTTATATCGAAAATTCTACACAAATATTCATAGTCCTTTTTCTCTAATTTTCTCACTCCAGGAGAAAATACCAAAACAGATAACAGATTGTAGAGTTCTAATTTCTTGATATAAATTCATAATTTTATATTCTTGAGAATATAGATACATATTTTATATTCCTTTGAACTTATACAGGTACATCTTTTTACATTCATATAAACTTAAGTCTTAAACTTTAACAAATACTTTTCCATAAAAAGCAAAAATACGGATAATCATGGATTTTAACATAAATAGATCATAAATCATAATTCTTAAATTCTAATTATGTAGAAACTTTATACATATTTGCCAATAAATAACATGTATGTCAGTAAAATCTCCAAATAGTAGTCAAATATTATTAGACATAAAATCAGACCAAAGATATGGCTAGTAGATACTTGCTCCAACTTTATTCCAAGCCAACTTTCTAAAAGGATGCTCTAAAGTATCCAAATCGGGCTTTCTCTGTCCTGCCGATGCAAAGCCTACACACTATCACTTTCTCTCTCCTCTGCATGGCCCTATATCATGCTGGCCACCACCGCACCACCTCTCCCGCAACCGTTGCTGTCTTGCCCCCGCGTTGCCGCTGCTTCTGCCTCCTATCGCGGCCACCAACCTCTCCCAGTGAGCCCTCTCTCTCCTCGTCGCTTGTGCAGCTCATGCTTTGGCCCCTCTCTCTCTATGCAACACTCTCTCTTCATGTTCTCCTCCTTCGCTGACACACCTTCGGCATGGGTGATAGCGACAACACTCGGCGACGGACGGTGGCGCATGCAGCTTTCGACAGTCTCCTCTCTTTACGGCGCCTCTTTCACCCATTTTCTCTCGATTCAATCGATTTCTCCTAGAATTAGTACATACAACCCCAAAATCAACATCCACAAGAAGAATGGAAGCATTTACTTACATTAGTTTCATCGATTTTCTCCAACAACAACGGTGAACGGATGGCAGCCATTTTGCTTCAATTCAAGATTTCTCCCTCTACATACATCGGAGCATAAAATAGAGGGTAATGTCATGGACAGGGCTTCACCAGCTTTCATTCCCAGTGTTGGGACCTTCGGCAGCAGCAGTAACGGTAGCCCACGCCGGTCTCCCTTTCTGTCTTCTCTTCTCCCCTCTCTTCCTTCTCTCTCCAGAAACCCTTCTCTGTTTTCTTTCCTTTTCTTTTTTCTTTACTTATATATATATATATATATATATTTCTATTTTACTTCTTTTATTCAAAAATTTAAATCGGTACTCGAATAACAATACGGACGCGCTCTAGGCGCCACTCTACAATTTCGATCATACCTCAAAATCTCACAACACTTAATTAAATTTTATCACATCCATATTACCTTAAAAATAATAAGTAATTCTAATTAAATTGGATAAAAATTTAGGATATTATAGAGATGGCTCACTGATGTGCAACGCAGTCATCGCATCATAGCACTTGTTGATAGCCCGGTCATAATTAGTTGAGGAAGATGAGAGAGGATCTGCCTTGTCATTTGCCCTTTTAGGAGAGTCTCGGATGAAAAGCTCTCTCGGCTTCCTTTTTGGAACGATGAAAAGGCATGACGGTGGCATTCTCCCTTCCATTCAGACCTCTCAGCTGACAACAACGAGTGGTTTTTAGGTTAGCCAAGTACTTGTCCTTCAAAGAAAGAAGGCATTCTTGTTAATAAGCTTTATCAACAGTCGAGCTATGTGAGATTCGATCTCCAAGACATTTCTAGAGTAGGCAGAATTCACCTTACCCCATTTATTAGAAAGAATCTAGTCAAAAGGGACCATAATGTAAAATATCAATTCTTTCAGCCATTTGTTGAATTTTGGTTGCCCCCTCTTATTTTGTACTTCTTGTAGGGGTAAATAAAATCCAGTCAACATCCTAGTTGAACTGGAAGACCACTTTGATGGCCCGAGCATCTAGGAGAAGCTTTTATAACGAAAGAAAATATACAGAGAAATCAAGTATTTGATAGCATTGGGATGAAGGCGCTCCACAAGAATTTGAAGAGCCTCCAAAACTCTCATACAACTTGTGATGAAGGCGCACCATAGGAATTTGAAATGATGCAAAGGCCTTCCTTTAGGTGAGTCTTGTAAATGGTGATGAAGCGAAGTCAAGAAGCTAGGCTCTATGAACAGGCAGAGGCACTAGATACGGAACTCCGATAGGGATATTAAGCTTTTCATAAATATCGTCCACATCATCATAGGTGAGGACGGATTAGATTGTGGTGACACCTTGAAAAGTTGTTTGAGAAGTCATGGAGGTGAGAAGAAAAGAGCAAACTAAGGTTAAGCGACGTAAAAAGTGAGGAAGTGTAGAAATGAAGGAGCGCCAGAGTTTAAACAGCCAAATCTTTAGCCTGGAAACAACATCTTCAAGGGCACTAAAGAGGCATGTGTCGATAATAGTAGAGATACCTGCTCGCATGAGAATGTACTGCAGCAAGTTTGTTTCGCTATGCTGTTAAGGATAGCCTGACACAATGCCTGCCAGTGCAGTGTGCAGATAGCTGGCAGTCCTGACACCTAGATCGGCACATCTGTAACGTAGCACAAGTTATTATACCCTAACGTATCATTTCTCAAAGCTATAGACTAGCGACAGGCGACCCTGATATCACTAGAGACCAATTCAACTAATTTATGGATGTCTAATTAGAGCATTTGAATTAAATTATTGATCGTCAGATTATCAGAAGACTAAGTTATTAGTTGTCTGAGTTGTTAATAGTCCAAGTTGTTAGATTGTCAGAGATTAAGTGGCAAAATACAACATTCAAATGCTTCAATTATTGAGAGAGCACAAGAAAATTGGAGCCATACAAGGACAAATGAACAACATTCGAGTAGTTCTATTCATTAATTCATTTCAGAACGTACAAACTTACATCAACAAAAGTACAACTCAGAATGAGATAAAGAAGATATGGAATGGTGGCCCGACAAGAGAAAGACATCCATCTAAGCCGAAAATATATATCTCAATCACCTCCACGAAGACCAACGAAATAAAATGTACCATTACAACACATGGCCTTGGCCATGGGATAGATGCAAAAAAAAAACCCTCACCCAGGAACTCCACCAGTTCTCTAAGAGCTACCTATTTCCTAAAGGCGGAGGCAACTACAAAAAAAAAAAAAAAAGAAAACCATCTGCCAAAACCTACTGTAGTCACCCAGGTCACGATTATGGAATTATTGTCAAGGTAAGACCTGTTGCGATGACGACGACCTGGTTTTGGCATGGACGTAAAAGAGGAAAACCAATGCAGTTTTTCATATAAAAAAGGGTAATGAATGCAGTCTTCGGATGCATCCTCAGATCTCGACTACAAAATTTAGAGAAAAACTCTCACCGACTTTGGCTTGTGATAGCGAAGGTTCCATGCTAACTTTATGCAGTCATACTACCAAGTAGGACAAATGATGCTTCATGATGCAAAGCAGAGAGAGCCCCACCATTTATACTCGAGAGGAGTGCTCAATGGGCATTCAATTTGAAAAGATAATGTATCTCAACATTGATGGCAAATAATAAAATCCTACTAAACAGCAAAACATCCAAGGAAGGAGCACGCAATGAAGACTCTGCAGCTAGTATCTCATCAATAGCATGTTGGGAGTTAAAATTCAAACCTTCCAACATGGGAGGCTAGTAATAGGTATGAGCAGAATTGGACCGGCACTAATCTAGCACACGGAAGGATAAGAGGCCCAAATGATGATGGTCTAATGGAAAATGCTTTTGAGCCCATGAGGCAAATGATGCAACGGTTGAACCAATGGATGCAACTCGAACTGTCAAGCATTGAATGATCACAATGGAGCACTAAATGAATTATTTCAGGTGGCGGCTGCACCAATTCTAACAGCTAGAATCCAGGTGCTCAGCCATTGAATGATGGTGGCTGTTACACGAACAAGTAACGCCTATCACCACCGAAAAGGTACTAAGCCTATGCATTGATTCAATGGTTCACTAGCCAAATGGCACATCTCAACATAAATACAACATCTCCCCGATAGAGAATGGGACAAACAAAAAGAGGATGAAAAAACAACGCCTAACAACAATTACGACAAAAAGATGCTCCATCAACCGAGTGCACAAGTCCCAAAGTTAGACACTTTGCCAACCCAGTACGTTAAATAAAACTATTCCACTAGTCGAGTGCACAAAAAGGAGTATCACCCTCCGAACAAACACTCTTCTCCATTTACTCTACATTCTCCCATATGCATCCTTTTATCTTTCTCAATTGAATATAAAGATTTCTATCTTAAGCGTTGAACGATATATTAAGAAGCGAGTATCGTATACTTCTTACATCTTGTTTGTCTTGTTGTGGTATGTAGGCTCTAAATTTTAAATTGTCAAGATTGGACCCATTTCTATTCGAGCATTTGAATTAGGGAGCCCGGTGAGGTGGCTCCCTAATTCATATAATAATTTGAATCCTCGAGATGTATCAATATTCTAAAGCTGATGGCAATTTTCTTTTTCATCTTTCTTTTTTTTGGGTACTCAATTGGAAGCTTCAAGCTGCTAGACACTATGCAATACACTAATAGATCTGGTGGGCAATACATTGATTTTCATTTTAAAAATCAAAAGAGTCAAGGTCCCTTATTGACATTCATGTTTGTAGGAAATACTGGTCGTAGGGAATATTTAATAAGACATTGAAAACTGTGTATGCATATAAGATTGCTTCAAGTTAAAATATAAAAAGGTGCACCATAGTTATCATTTAAAGTCAAGTAATAGAGGGTATTTAGATTAAATATTGACATCTGGAATAAGAATGTATTATTGAATTATAAAAAAATAAATCTACCAATGGTTTTGGAACATGATAAAAGTATGATTTTATCATTTATACATATCTAATATCTGGATTTCAGGTTGAGAAATTTTGGCGTGGGTTTTGAACTTTTCAATCCAATACACTTGATAGACCAAAACAATTATTTGAAAGGATTTGGGACAATCTTCCTATATTACTCTCTAATAATTAAGTCCATAAAGAGATCTTAACAAATAAGTCTAGAAGAGAAAGAGAGAGAATTAGAGGGCTAGGCTTCAAAGGATAATTTTGTATTGAGGATAGTCTGAGTGTTGTGGGATAGCCTAGTGGCCAAATGCTCTTGGGGTTTCTTTAGTTGCAAAAGTGCAAGATACTCTAATCTCGAAATGCTTATATGCTTTTATTGTGCTAAGGAGCTTAATATTTATAGAGACATGAAGCTATTGTCTATATGGGTTTCCCCGATAATGGGGTTACAAGCCACAATTTAGAAGTGCAGGGGGGGCGACCGTTTGAGTTAACTACTGTCATATACATTTTGGGTCATGGATCCTTGTGAGAGTTTCTCATGTTAGAATGTACAGGTCGTGAATGAGGGTGCATCTCTAATAGGTCCTTGGCTAAGGACACAACATTTTGGTTAAGTGTGAGGAATCGATCACTCAGTGAAACAACCTAGTCTTATTGAACTTGCTCCTTAAGATCAGCTTTAACCGTTATAAGAATCAGATGTTAAAACTATAGTTTTCAATCACTTAGTATTCTGGTTGACTGGTATAAGTCATTGGAATTATATCTAGAACTTGTTTATTGGGATTCTTGGGTTGTGTATTCTTCAGTTGGCCTTTGGTGACCTCCATGTGCGCCAATGACTTGAAGAAAATGCACATTTAAATGCACATCTCAAGAGATTTACTTTGAAATTGCTTCTTCTTTAGGAGAGGGCTTCTCCATCAGCATGATGTACTGCTGTTTGCAGGGCCTTTTTAAGGGGCGGAAATTAGGGATTGAAACTCTAACGGTGTCTTAAAACTACAGAAATGTGTTAATTTGCGTTAGATTGAGGATATTTGAAGGAGGGTAAAAAGATTCTAGGACACAATGCAATATTGCTAGAACTTTTAACTCTCCATACTACTGTTCCAACAAGAGCAGGTAATTAGCCGTGTTGATCACTGAGGTTGTTCTAGTGGCGATAGCTGCTTGCCAACATTGTCATTGCTATAGATATGAAGCGAATCCAGGAAGCTTGCTATCACCTCTTCCGAATGTAAAAGACCTTCAACCTGCGACTTATGCTTCCAGTTTGTGGGCTTGCACTTCGGTCAATATGGCTGCTACAAGACACTCCTTCATTTTGGCCACATGACAATTTTTTTATGGTGCATTGCTCCTATTTTTGTAGCTTCAGCTCCTTTGGCTTGTCATTTTTGCCTCCACCGGGTGTGCTGCCTATTTGAACAATGACGGTCAGACTTTCCACAAGCATTTTCCTATGCTACTCCATCTTTATCGCTTTAGTTAGAAGATAAGCTTGTTTTCATTTGGACTTTTAGCTTTTGCTCTCATTTCTTTGATTCATTAGATGCACCTCTAACTAAGCCATTAGGCTATTATTGTTGTGATGCTCTATTCTTATGTGTCTAAATTGTGTAATTGAATCTGTCAGATTTAACATACGTATCTTGAGATTTATTAATTTGACATGCAACTATTCTTATAGTTGGGTAATTGCGCCGTACCCTTTATGTGTTTCTCTCTTTGTGAGCATTGGATCTATGCAAGTCTTCAGCCCATGAGCTTTGAAGCATTCTCACTGTGCAACGACCACTACATATATGACTTTGAATTGCTACATGGGCCTTCCAATTAAGCTAGTAGGCTATCATCTTTGGGTTCTTTAGAGCCTGTGTGTGCAAACCACGTAACTAAACTAGTTAGGATCAACTTAGTTATTGCTTTTTGAGGTTTGGTAGTTTGACATGCAAATATTCTTATAACCATGTGGTTATGTTGTAACTGTTACGCATTTGACTCTTTAGGCTATTGGATCTATTTAAGTCTCAGGCCTCGAGCTTCAAAGCAATCTTGGTTTGCAACCACTTCTACTTATTTGACTTGGATTGGCCTCATGAGCTTTCTAGCTAAGCCATTAAACTATTGTCATAAGGTCAATCAAACTCTAATCCCTTGACTGTTTAGTTGAATGAGCATGATTGGTAATAGACATTGTTGCTACTTACATATTATTTGCATTCCTCTTATTTAGTAGCCGAGTGACTATTCTTATAATTGAGTATTAATGGACTTCATTAGAGGTTTTCCCTCTTTGTAGGCATTAGACACTTGAGTCTTGAGTCCCCGAGCATTAAATATTGTGACGTGTGACCATTCTAATGGTCATATGGTTTCCTGGGACCTATGCCTTAATTGCCTCCTTAGCAGATGTGACGGACCATAAATTCTGTTGAAAATCCGGTAGAGTTCCGTCTGTAAAGTGGACGTCCGCTAAATAAAAAACCTGTACAAAATCATGTACAACACCACACACATACAACACATCACCGGATCCCAACTTGCCATAATTTCATAACTTGTGGTGCCGGTATCATAACTCCAGGTACGACGTCGATTTCGGAAAGATACAAACTAGGTAACCAATTACATCCATAAAAGAATATATGTGGAAGCTACTACAACCATAAATATACAGCGGAAACTAAACTATACATTCATCATCGTTATCACATACATAAATATTCATAAGTATCAAAATAAATTATACAAGTTCTTTGTCCATATAAAATTATACAGTTAAGTCCCAAAAAGCTTCTCAATCGGTATCAGCTGCCTATCATGTTCCTACTTCCTACCTGGACTCGTCGGATATAAGTATATGCTCATCTGATAGGAAAGAAGAATTAATGGTGCGCTAACAGATCAGCAAGTGTATCATAACAGATAATCAACAATAGGCATATTCAAATAAAACATGAAATGGGACAGAAGTAATACGATAAGAAACTTGAAGATATTAAATATAATTCTATACAATTTTCATGATTTATAATAATATTTGTGGATTATGGTCAGTAAGCCTTGCTAACTAAAGATGCGGGGGATTGAGGAATCATGATACTCCATATGATCTAAGGCCATGAGCTCTTATTATCGACCCAGAGGAGGGACCATCTATATAATGCTTATAGACAGGCTGAACACCACGTAGTATAGTGGTATACTTTTCACCCGGTATGTATGGCTATAAAATGATATCATAACCTTCCGCGATTCAAAGACAGTCATTGTTCTTCTATAATAATATCTTAAGGCTTGCCAAGAGTATTATTCGCTACAATACGTGGCCAAAATAATCATTGAATCTCTACTATAAGATTAATAATAGGATAAGGGATATTACCCTTTGGAATATAATTCTGTTATCCTAATTTCATAATTTCTTATTCATTTGAGAGAATGTCCACCATAATTTTATTTGCAATATCTCATCCGAGAGATCAATTCGATCACATATTCAATCGTGAAGTTTCCTTCGAATACTTGTACGATTTTTACCTTTCCTTCGGATTAAAATATTTTCATGATTTAATTTGGATGCATGGATACCATTAAGCATAGAGAAGATTGGAAAATCTTACCACCAAGAGACAATTACCAATTTAGAGGGCTCCTGTGACTGACCAGATTATTCTCCATCGAATAACCTCTGTCATTGGTAATATAAACCAAAGTTCATAATTAATATTTATGGATTCTACAGAAATTTCGGCAGAGCTCCCTCTACAATTGGACGAAAATAAAAATACAGCCTGCTCAAATATATCTGTACA
>BSYO01000002.1:19025928-19039104 GCA_033239525.1 Nepenthes gracilis
ATCCACGCAACAATCAACGAACAACTACATCTCGCTATGCAGTGTTCAACCGACATGCCCCACACCCCCGGGGACCAAGGCAATCCTCGTTCTTCCACAGTAATTTTCTAAAGCGTACCACGGACATCACCCGCTCCCATGAGTGGCCAGAATACGTGGCCAAGTATTTCTCGGGTTCACACCACGATGGACATGGTAAGCTAAAGATAGTACTCCTATGAATCATGGTCCTAGTTTCAAGGTTAGTTTCCACACTTGAAAAAGAAAATCCACATTCGCCATACACATTCACAACTCGGAAAATCTCATTCCCATCACATACATCTCCATCCAGGAGATCATTCCATCACACAAATCTCCATCCGGGAGATCATTTCATCACAATGCATAATGTGGATTCCCTTCCATTTACTTGCTTGGTTCACAACTTTCTGTAGGACTCAATCCCCTTATTCTTAACAATACATTCCATGTTCACGAGGGACATTAGGATTTCTTACCTCCGATAATCACATATCGCCTTAGAAGCCTCCGGGACTCATTCCCCGCTTATGGTACCCAAATACACATTTTTGGGGCTTACACTTTAACACAACATTTGGCATAAGTTTCATCACAATTAAATAGAGGCAAAGCATGCAAATTTACACTTTAATCTCGGGTGAACAGTGTTAGGGGGCTTTTAGAGCATCCGGACGCCGCGAACAGTTCGATACTTATGAGATCGAACGTCCGGTTGATACATATGCACAATTGGGACATGGTGATTCATCTTTTGGGGTCGATTCAACATACAATGAAGGTGGAAACATGCAATTTTCCTCTTTACACTCGGATGAACAGTGCTAGGGCCAATTTAGAGGGCCTGGACACCGCGATCGGGTCGAAACGTGAGCAAGCGAACCCGCGGCTGACATATAAATGCATATAGGACGTGGGGATTCATATTTTGAGGTCGAAATAACATAATTCGAAGGGAAAAACAGTGAACCCGAATCCAGGCGTGGGTTAGGGTTTTACGATACCAAATCGGTCTATTCGGACCACAAATTGGACAAAGAACTACATAATCATTGAACATAATTCATGGGCTACACATTTTTCATTTTGGGTGGGTATCACAACGATAATACCCGATGAAGAACGAATAAAAATCACAAGATAACAAATAGTGAGTATGAGAACACTTGCCTCGACGTGCTCTACATTTTCTCCAACTAACTCGAGTTCGGAATCGGACCCGAAGGCCTCCATTTTTCCCTTTTCTCCTTCGCGAGCTCCTCTTCTCATCGGGCTCCCACGAGCGCTGCCGCTGCTCCACCGCGACTCCTGGCCGGCCACCACCTCGCATGGCCGTCGCCATCCGCTGCCGACCCGTGCGCCACCGGCATCGGCGCCATCCGCTGCTCTCTCACGGATGAACCCTAACCCTCGCCCCTCTCTCCCCGATTCTGCCTCCCCCATTCTCTTTTTATATTATTATTATTATTATTATTATTATTATTATTATTATTATTATTATTATTATTATATTTTTCTTTTAATCCCGAATTTAATTTGCTACCCAAACGATCGAGTGGGTATACTTCGGACACCGGCCCAACAATTCCAAATATTCTCCCAAAATTTCATAATATTATTTAATTTTTCTCAAGCCTGAATTACCCAAAATTACCAAAAATGATAAATAATTTCAATTTAATCCGATAAAAATATTTCGGGATTTCCGGATGTTACATTCTCCCCCACTTATAGAAATTTCGTCCTCGAAATTTAACGAATCTCAAATTTTCATAATCATTGGTAATCTTTCTTACATCCTGAAATCATCCCCTCAGACAACGATTATTCTAGGAACCTCAAGTATTGAATCGTTCTAATCCTTATCACAAGACAAATTCTTAGCCTCCCAAAACGGCTTACCCCAAACACATATCAATTTTCTTAGCCATCGATCCCAAGGAGACTTTATAACAATCCCTAGATATTCCAAAAGCGACCTACAATCATGCCGTACATTCTTCCAATTCAATCCGATACTTCAAACGGATCAGTGAACTTTCACTTCAATTCATTCCAAGCCTCGAAAGAATTCGATCACAAGGACTTCAACCTTATTTAGAAATCTCTGGGCCATGGGCCCACAACGCTTACGCTGCGCTACTCTGATTAGTCATCTAAACATCAATTATCCCATTGAAATGTTACCACTACATCAAATTCAACTTGACGTCTCAAAGATCATTTGATCAAGTCCTTACTAAGGTTTTGATGCAAACCTTAACTCACAATCAAACTTTAAAGTCGGGATGATTTATATTTATGCCATTTTATTGGTAATTCGACAACTGACATATTCTCCAAAATACACAGCCCAAATTGAACACCCAAAATTACATGGCAACCCCGATTCAGGCAATTCTAGAATGGCTCTAAAGGAATCCACAAATCTCATACTACAGCCACATTCAAAGTTACAATTATTCCAAGGGTTCAATATGACTCTAGATCACTATCCCCGTAACCTTGAAATTAATAATTGAGCAACCTCAATATTCCGTTGGCGTACCAATGAGCCAACTGAACTAATCCGAACAAGTTCTCGATGATTACGATAAGCGGGTCGCTCTAATCGCCTTGAAACAAACCATAAGGACTTCATATTTCATGAAATCCTAGTTCCCATAGATTGAATACGATTCTGTCTCCCAAACAAAGAACATGACATCCTATCACCCAATCATTTGGACTTACTCGCGGTTTACCTTTAACATCTTCTAGAAAACTTCGAAGACATATTAAGTCTAGAAGCTCCCAACATCAATTGTCAAAATTGATGCTTATTTTCCAAAGGAAACACCCAAGTTCACCTTTCTAGCCTTTAAACGGATCTGACCACATGCAATATCATATGAACATCTTCTTTTATGATACAACTATACTGGCTTCTAAAATCTTAATGCCTATTTTTGAAGACAATACCCCAAAGTTTTCAAAATGAAAACCTCAATGGCCAATTCCGACATACACGTGGGGGTAACACTAATCATGAATTTCCCCCCACTTATTTTGAAGGTATTCACATATCATGACATGAGAGTAACATAACCTTAACTTTTCTCAAAGGTATTAAGTTCCACGATAGCTTACCAGACCCATCAGGGGTCAACCCAAATGACATGGACGTCACCTGACCCCTTTTTAGTCTCTGAAACTACCAATCATCTTTCGTTCTAATGATTACAAGTTTTCCCATGCCAAACACCTCACAGGCACTGAAATCTCCCAAGGGAGACTTGTCAAGTCACTTAACAACTTCAGTTAGACCCAAGATGACCATACACTTTCACGACACAAATCGGCCTCCCCAATCAGCCACTGCTTAAAATCCTATGTCCTCAAAATATGCAATCACAAAGCCACAAGCTTAGCAAGGCATTTTCTCAACTAAATTCGCATTCCTTTCTCAATGGGACATGCGAATTATCAGCTATCTATAATCCGTGACTTAATCCTTAAACAAATTGCACACACCATTTATTCCTTTGAATTCCTCAATGAAGTCACCTCATGGACCCAAATATGGTCGAAAGACTCAACCCATAAAATTTCATGAAACGTCAACGATCCTACAAAACCCAAATAGCGTTTCCTGGACTTTATAGTGGCCATAGCCTCATCCTAAATACCGTCGGGGCTACCACTTCCATTGATCCACAATTAACATGCTATGGACCTAATTCAATCTTAGAATTCATCAAGCCTTTACAACAGTTCACATAATTCACCTATCCAATCACAAGGTCTGCTTATCAAATCGTCAATCTCCTAGGCAACCTAATTTTTGAATTTCATGAACAACCTTATTGGTCCACCTCATTAACCTTGAAGGTTCTGGAGTATTTCACACGATGCAAACTGATATCTCCTCAGCTCTACACGGAATCCTCAACAATCGGCGTCGATTTCGGCATAACCTCGAATTCTTGACCAACAGATACATTAACCTAATCTTCCTTTTGATAACATCCTCAAATAGTCAAATGGCAGAAGTCCCTCAATGAATTCAAACTTACGCTTTAAATCCTATGACCTGATTGCCTTATGTTAACTTTTACCAACCCAACTAAATGAACACTACAATTTGCCCACCGAACTACTATTGAGGTCATACTAAGACTTGGTACCGTGGAGAACACAAGTTCACACCCAAAACTGCACAGTCCAATTACGAGGCATAATACGCTTACTAATATAATTCTGGTCGACCCAACCAATCGCATCGACAAACTCAAGGAAAACGTTACAACCTTAATACCGTCTGTATCAAACTTTGATCCTTAATGAAACAAACTTAGGAATCACAAAATTATCTATAATCAAGATCCCAACGATTCAAGGGTTGTGACATCAACATAGAAAAATCTCATCTCCAATCTCGACAATCTGCATATTTCCTCATGCACCACCACCACCCAACTCTGATTCCATGGCATTGGATTTCTTCACTGCCAGGGCAGAAGATACGAACTATCCTTAATCCAGTGACTATGCTATCTACACTTAGGTCATAGTCCCAAAGTCTCTTCGGGAAGACATTTATCCAAAATTCTTACTTGAACATCCACTTTGATACATCCTTTTACCTTTCCGAATACTAGATTACCTTTACCACTACTACAAAGCCTATGTCCTCCAATCACACATAACTCGAAACACAATGTAACATGGGCTCGGAATCCCCGAAACGACACTAGATCACATTATTAAACCCAAGAGCCTTACCTCCTGTCATGACAGGTGATATTAACACATTGAGTTAATACTTTAGGACCCTGATTTAAAACACTGAACCTTTTCACCGCTTGTCCATGAATAAAGACATCCCTCAATCATACGATCAAGCCAACCACTATTGAAGCATGCTCCTGAGAGTCTTATCGACACCAGACATTCACCCAAAGAGCTTCCATAAACACATAGGGCAATGCCTCTTAATCCTCGAGACCCATGATCTTTCTTATGTCAATCAACTAAGGTCGACGCCACCTCCTATCTAGCATGGGAAAACACGCCATATCTTCTACCAGACATGAGGGTCACTGCAGCGTCATCTTAAGTTTAAGATTTCACATTTCAACCTCAATATAACTCGGGGCTACCCAAAAGTCCATACACTTAAGTATTTCCAAAATAATTATGAATTATCATCTTAGGACTTGATACGCCCAAGAATTAACTCCAATTTGCAAACCTTGAGCTGCTAACTCCACTCTATTCATTACACTTGCTCGGTTGATCAGGAAACCATTCTTAGCGAAATGCTAACCTAAGAACTTTAATTCATGGCTGATCAAACTTAAACCTCAAATCAATACTGATCAGTTCAAAAAAATCCAATTGATACCAGTCAAATTCAAACTCTAAGGTGTCTCGACACACCATCTTTCTCTCGACCCTACAACCAGCCACTAATATTAGTACTCCCATCTAGGAGCCACTACTAATATTTTCTTGAGACCAAGACATTTCGCATTAAGTCACTCCTAACTTAGTGCTAGCCTAAATCATTAGGATTGGGGTAACCAAAACCACCCGGACTAGCTTGATCACCCAACGTCTTCGTTAACTTAATCGAACAATCTTAATCTAACCTAAGCTTCCGCATACGATTCAAATCAAACCTAAGGCATCTCTCTTTTTCTCTGATACCAACTGTGACGGACCAGATTATTCTCCATCGAATAACCTCCGTCATTGGTAACATAAACTAAAGTCCATAATTAATATTTATTGATTCGACAGAAATTTTGATAGAGTTTTCTCTGCAACTGGACGAAAATAAAAATACAACCTGCTCAAATACATCCTGTATAAGCACACATCTAACAAAAATAATTAACATAAAGCCTACAACATAACACGCAGGATCACAATCTGTCATATCATCCATGGCTCCAATACAGTACTCCTATCTACCGTATTAGATCTAAAGAGATGCCATCTAAAATAAAACAAGGCTCAAAACATCAACATAGATGCGAAAGCATAACTAGAGAATCAAAAACCTGCAGAAGCATAACAAAACAATAAAATAATAACAAACCATCACCATCCATGAGTGGTTGTTACATTCTATTACAATCATATGGCCAAATCTTCAATGCACATGACGTCCAGCTAACCTCTTCAAGTAAGTCTCTCTCCTTACTCTAACTAATCCGGCGTGGGCTAAGTGTTCTCATCTGGAAAGAAAAACAGTATGAGTGAGCGTATAACTCAGTAAATGTAATCATACTCAATACTCGTAGGCAAATCATAGAACAACTGAAAGGGGGGAATACAAGTAATCTCAATAATCATGAATCAAGAGAGGGAACAGGGAACATCTGGAGTCACTGGATTCTCACGGTTACATCGATTAGGTATTAATCATTTTCATCATTATATCATCTTTGAGGATCCGACCTAGTAGACCGTACTAGCCAACGATGCGAGAGAACGATGACAGGAATGTGTTCGCTACACATTCTAAAGCCATAGCTGCATTTTAGGTCGGCAGCACTCGACCCTGGTTGCATCCACGCAACAATCAACGAATAACTACATCTCGCTATGCAGTGTTCAACCGACACGCCCCACACCCCCGGGGACCAGGGCAATTCTCGTTCTTCCACAGTAGTTTCCTAAAGCGTACCACAAACATCACCCACTCCCACGAGCGGTCAGAATACGTGGCCAAGTATTCCTCGGGTTTACACCGCGATGGACATGATAAGCTAAAGAATACTACCCCTATGAATCATGGTCCTAGTTTCAAGGTTAGTTTCCATACTTTAAGAGAGAAATCCACATTCGCCATATACATTCACAACTCGGGAAATCCCATTCCCATCACATACATCTCCATCCAGGAGATCATTCCATCACACACATCTCCATCCGAGAGATCATTCCATCACAATGCACAATGTGGATTCCCTTCCATTTAATTGCTCGTTTCACAACTTTCTGTGGAACTCAATCCCCTTATTCTTAACAATACATTCCAAGTTCACGAGGGACATTAGGATTTCTTACCTCCGATGATCACATATCGCCTTAGAAGCCTCCGGGACTCATTCCCGCTTCTGGTACCCAAATACACATTTTTGGGGCTTACACTTTAACACAACATTTGGCATAAGTTTCATCACAAGTAAATAGAGGCAAAGCATGCAAATTTACACTTTAATCTCGGGTGAATAGTGTTAGGGGGCTTTTAGAGCATCCGGACGCCGCGAACGATTCGATACTTGTGAGATCGGACGTCCGGTTGATACATATGCACAATTGGGACGTGGTGATTCATCTTTTGGGGTCGATTCAACATACAATGAAGGTGAAAACATGCAATTTCCCTCTTTACACTCCGATGAACAGTGTCAGGGCCAATTTAGAGGACCCGGACACCGCGATCGGGTCAAAACGTGCGCAATTGAACCCGAGGCCGACATATAAATGCATTTAGGACGCGAGGATTCATATTTTGAAGTCGAAATAACATAATTCAGAGGAAAAAACAGTGAACCCGAATCCGGGTGTGGGTTAGGGTTTTACAATACCAAATCGGTCGATTCGGACCTCAAATTGGACAAAGAACTACATATTCATTGAACATAATTCATCGGCTACACATTTTTTAGATTTTGGGTGGGTATCGGAACGATAATACCCGATGGAGAACGAGTAAAAATCACAAGATAACAAATAGTGAGTATGATAACACTTGCCTCGACGTGCTCTACATTTTCTCCAACTAGTTCGAGCTCGGAATCGGACCCGAATGCTTCCATTTTTCCCTTTTCTCCTTCGCGAGCTCCTCCTCTCACCGGGCTCCCACGAGCGCTGCCGCTGCTCCACCACGACTCTCGGCCGGCCACCACCTCGCACGACCATCGCCAGCCGCTGCCGACCCGTGCTCCACCGGTGCCGGCGCCATCCGCCCCTCTCACCGATGAACCCTAACCCTCGCCCCTCTCTCTCACTCTTCGAATTTCCCCCTCTCTCCCCATTCTGCCTTCCCCCTTCTCTTTTTACATTATTATTATTATTATTATTATTATTATTATTATTATTATTATTATTATTACATTTTCTTTTAATCCCGAATTTAATTTGCTATCCAAACGATCGAGTGGGCACACTCTGGGCACCGGTCCAATAATTCCAAATATTCTTCCAAAATTTCATAATATTATTTAATTTTTCTCACGCCCGAATTACCTAAAATTACCGAAAATAATAAATAATTTCAATTTAATCCGATAAAAATATTTCAAAATTTCGGGATGTTACAGCTTCGGACCATTTTTTCTTCACAATGGAACACAAATATATCTTTTCAGAGCTTACAATTAAATATATACAATTAGACATAACTTATACAACAATTAATTATGATAGAAACATGTAAAATTTATATTTAGCCTTGGGTGAATAGTAACAGTGCCATTTTACAGCATCCAGATGAACCAAATGGGTCGATTTTTGAAAAATCGAACACCCAACCGAAGTATATGTATAATTAAAACATGGTAATTCATAATTGGGGGACAAATAGCATAAAATTCGAAGGGAAGAGGAAGAACCTGAGCTGGACGTGGGTCTAGGGTTTGGCAAATCCAAATCGAGCAAATTGAAGGGAAAAATTAACAATAAATTACAAATACCTCAAGCACTATTCATGGGTTCCCTATTTTTCATGATTTGGGTTGGTTTCCTATTTTATCACGCCTTAATTTATCCAAAAGAATAAATAATTTTTATTAAATCAGATAAAAATATTCGGGATATTACATTCTCCATCATTTATAAAAATTTTATCTTTAAAATTTAACGAATCTCGAAATTTTATAATCAGAGGTAATCTTTTTAGATTCTTTCTAGCGCTCCCAAGTCATTTCTTCGATTAAATGATTATTCCGGAAAACCTTAAATATTTAAATCGCTCCGATTCTTATTACCCAATGCGTGCTATTAAAAATTTAAATCTACCAAGTTCGAAGGGAAATCAAACTTATTAACTACCTCTCCAACTCAGCTCAAAACCTTAAACTACTAACAATCCTTGCTTCAACTTACATTAGGCCTCGAATATGATCATTCCTTCTGAGCCTCAAATTGAACCTTAAAAATATGTGAGTTCACCACATTTTCGCTGCAAAACTCTAATTAGTTATCTAACCATGAATCATCTATCTGTAATTCATCATCATAGCTAATTTAACTTGATGCCCAGAATTCTCTTATTGAGTTTGACTAATAGTTTACCATAAATCTAAAATCGCGATCAAACCTCAAAATCGAAATACTTTATATTTTCATTATTCCATTGGTATGTCGACAAACTGACATATCACTGGAACGCATGATCCTAATCGACAATGAATGGGCAACTTATCAGCCACTCCGCAATTTCATATATTGCAAACACGATCATTCAATTTAAGCCTCAATCATATTTTGAGACCTAGGGAAGCTGTAAGCCCACGCACACTTTCGCCATTTTAATTAATCATTTATTTGTGTATTAAAGATCTTCTTACAACTTGCATCCATGACTTTTATCGGACACCTAGGTTACGTGACAACTATAGGCCTAAGAAAATCCAAAAATATCAACACAACTAAGGTAAGGTCTTTAATCTTCGGTTTACGATTAACTTAAGAGATACAATTGAGACGATCACTTAATAATTTGGCACAACCTCAAATTTTCACCTAAGCCTTAAAACCTAAATACTAAACTTATTATTTCATTGGCACACCAACGAGCTATCATATTTGACCTGCACACATTACCCAAATTCGTAAAAAATGGACCGTCCTCGAAAGCTAATCCACAATTATTCAAACACCTAAAATTCTTACTGTTCTAACAACCCCAAAGCAAAACCATGAGGACTTCTTATCTCATAATTTCATAATTCCAATATTTTGAATACGATTCTCTTTCCCAAATCAAGAATACAACATCCCATTTCCTAAGTATTAGCACCTACTTCGATTTACCTTTCACATCTCCTACAAAGCACCAAAAGCATATTAAGTCTAAAGACTCCCTACGTCAATTATCAGCACTAAGGCCCGCTTTCCTAAAAAACACTGAGGTTCATCTTCACAATCTCTTAAACAGGTTTACTTGCTAGAAACTACAACTATTCAGACTCTTAAAATCATTAGACTATGATTAACGCCAAAAGCGACACCTATAAGTTCTCAAAGGAGAGACTTTATTTCCTAACTCCAACTCATGGGTGAAGCAACTCTGATCGTGGACTTCTCCCCCCACTTATCTAAGGGCAAACATCCATGTATGTTACTAGAAAAATGTAGTTCTAAATCTTCCTCAAAAGCTCCACATTCTAATATAATATACTTGATCCTTCAGGGACCAACCCAAACAACATGGTTGACAACCTACCATTCAATCATTGAAGGTTTTTCCCATATATCTTACTCTAACGGATACCAATCGCTTCTAAGTCAATGATCCCCGAACATTGTAAATCCTTATGGGATACCCAACGGTTATCTTATCGGATTCAACTATACCCAGAAAACTGCGCACCCCCGCTACATCAATCAGTCTTTCCTAATCCAAGACACAATCCTTAAATAAGGTTCACACACCTCCATGGTTCCTTGAGTTCATCAATGAGGCCATCACAGTGTTGATCCAAACATGGCCAAAAGATCCAACCTATAAAATTCATAAATATGCTAATGAATCTACAACCTAAATAGCATTATTGAAACTTGCAATGACCGTATCTTAATCCTAAATGTTGCCATGGGCACAATTTTCAATTATCCACAATCAACAACGCTATGGATATACATCGATCTTAGAAATCACCAAGCTCTTGCAATAGATCAAATAATCCACCTATCTATTCATTGTGCCTGCTTATTAAACTATCTACCTTCCGAGCAACCAAATTCTCAATTATCCACAAACGACCTCATCAGTTCATCTTATCTATTTCAGAGATTCTAAAACATCCCACCACGGGCATCTAACCGGTACTTCCTCGATCCCATACAGGAATCCTTGAAAGTCAGTGCCAATGTCAATACAACCTCAAATTTCTAATTAAAAAGTAAATTAGCCCAATCCTTTCCTTTAAGAAACACCCTCAATTACTTTCACAACCCAAACTCTTTAGCGACCACAAGATGATTTTCTATATGTGGTCTCATGCTAGATAAACTTGGCACCGAACCTTGATAAGCAACTTGCAGACAAAGCGATACTAATTCCATCGACACTCGATCAACTATGCCTCACATTCAAAATTTCACAATTTGGTGGAAAGAATCATATCCTGCCGCCACAATCCACACTAGCATAGCGGCTCACTAACAAAATAATCCTTAATATCATAACAAATCTTAGCGCCACAAGGCAATCAGTTCATCCCAACCAGCCATATCTACTATCCCAAGGGAAAGTCACAGTACTTGATGTAACTAACACAAGTCTATGATCCTTGAATAAAAGAATAAACTTAGAAACACCAATAAAACATGAATTCTGGATCTATATCTCAACTTCTATAGAATCCGATTTATCCAAAAGTTTAGGTACTTAAGTATCTCTAAATCGATTATAAATTGACATCCTCGGGTTCACTAATACCAAAAATCGACTTCGAGTTATCCCGACCTCGAGTCATCGATTCCATCTTATCCGTCTCACTAGGTATGCTATTCAAGCATCACCATTGGTCCTCAGAAGATTAACCCGAGATATCTCTTAAGGTATCCACCTACATCTTCTCCATCACGTGGTTGACCACTTCTACGTGTCGACCTTCGTCTAGGTGGCAAGATTAATATGAATACATATTTTATATAGAATAATTTACCATTTAAAATTAAAATAATTATAATTTAAATAAAAAATAACAACATTGTGATTTGGATCATTGTCAAAAGTGATAGGAAAAATCTTGTTAAATATTTTATATTTATTTATAATAGTTTTAACTATTTTAGAAATTTTTAAAAGTAGTATATGAATACTCAAAATTTTTAAACTAATATTTTTTTTTATAATTCTCAATTTTTAAAAATTTAATATGTAGTAACATAATTATAAGATAAGTTATTACCTTATGACACTATGTTTGTAATTAAAGAAATATTAGGTTTTATTTTTATTAATTTTGAAATTAAATATTGTTTAAAATCTAAAAAATGATGAATATCATTATCTTTGATAATATATTGAGACATTTTTACATATTTGGGTTGTGAATGCTTCCACATGTACCTTTTAAATTTATAATCTCTTACCATAAGAAAAGAACTCCGTGAGTGAACTACATATTTACCAATCATTTTTGATTTAGTCTCTAATTATATAGAAATATTTTTAACCCTTTACGGTCTGAAAATATTATTTTAGTTTGAATTAAGAACAACTATTATCTCTTGTGTTTTTTGATGTATCATTTTACGTATTCGATATATTTAAAACTTTTACAAATATAATTTAATTTTATATTTCTTATAAACAGTTCATTCCTAACAATTAATTAATTTAATTTTAAAATATTACCATACAGTATTATAACGTTTTCTAGGAGGCAGCTAGAATTAGAAGAAGTAGTTATATCTGGGGTAGGTTATGCTTTTGAAATATCAGAATATTATCAGTATATTATATAGTCGATATGGGAGTATCGAAATAAAGTTTTTATACCCTTTTACTCTCAAAACCTGAAAAATTTAGTGTAATAATTAATAATTAAGTTATAAAATAATAATATTAAATTATAAATTATAGATAAAAATTAATAATAATAATAATAATAATAATAATAATAATAATAATAATAATATAATTAGATCAACATTAAACTTGCATGTCACAACATGGAACAAAAGCATCTTGCCTCAACACAATATGTGGCCCATCGATGTTTGGCCTGGCCTTACCGCTCTAGGACAACCCAAATATAAAAAAATGAATAATATTTAAAAAATAAAATATTTATATAAAATATTATAAAAAATATATTACATTATATTTATTTTGTTGAATATTTTTTATGTTACTATTTATAATAGTAGAAAAAAACTATATCTAATAAAAACTCAATTATTTTCAGTTTTACTTATAGTTTT